>JAUUDW010565188.1:0-11984 GCA_032361385.1 Panulirus guttatus | reverse complement strand
AAAAATATTTCCAGTACATCTTCAAACCTTATTTCAAATATAAATCTTTTAGCATTTTCTTTCTTAAAATGTCTTTGAGTTCAATATTTCTCAAGGTAAAATTTGATTTCTGAAATTACTAAACATCTTCCACACCATAAATGAACTTATTTTCCATTTTTTTAGTATTTCCAAATTTCTCTTTGTAACGCTCCTGCAAATTTCCAGAAAACTGCTTACGTACCACTAGAGAAAATAATTTCAAATAACTAACCATCAAAAGTTATTCAATCATATCTAAATCACTACAATTAAGTCCTACATGCCAAAAAGACAGCACAATGATAAGCTACTGACCAAGATTTGCTTAAAAAAAGAAAAACAATTCTCTAAATGCCACAAGAAATTTATTTTGTATCGAAAACTATCTAAGTGAAAATAACAGGATCTAACATACCTGGTAGTCCATTAAAACTGCTTCAAGCAATGGTGGAATGAAGTTATCCAACACCAACGTATGGTCATCTGACCTTGACACCCATCCTGAGATAAGCTTTAGAGTTTCCTTCTTGACAACACGCATAGATTTGATGAGAGGTTGTTTGGTGACACCTTCACCATTAAGGGCAATAGCTGCACTGATATTTTCGCTCATAACCTTGTAAACATTCAACATGTCAAGGTAGATGCGCCCAAGCTGAAAATTTACCATCAAGCTATGAAAATTTTATTTTACATCAATTAACAGATTATCAATACCCTCTTAAATGTTCTACACAATACTGAGAAAAATAATTCAGCAGAAAAAAAAAAGTGTGGTATAACCCTTGGTGTGAGCATTAATATAAAACAATCTGATTTACAACTGAGACTTGTTGCAAGAATTACTTATAGAAGGGGGCAGTCCTGCTCCACATGAGCAGTAGTTTTTGACCAAAATACACATACAGACTCACTATGGAACCTGCTCTGAGTTATCTGGGGATAAACATGCTGGAAAATCTAATATATACATGGGTACAATGAACTGAAGTGATGTGGTGAAATGCAGTCAATGGCCTAAAACATGGCATATGAAGTGATTAGACAAAATTACTTAAAAGGTCTGTGGGGCTAAGCTGTGGATAGGGAGCTCTGGTTTCAATGCATTATACATAGATGCTACAGAATAAATGTAAGCAAAAAAGTGTTCTTACTTTATCTGTTCCTAGCATTACATTGGTAATGCAGGATATGGCGGGCAAGCATGAAAAAACAAAGATATCTACAAAAATTCTTTTTGCTATGCAATGCAGAATAAGTCCATGAAAAACCAGGCCAAAAGCAATTCTACTCCCTGACAATACTGCAGTGAAGATGAAGTAAGATGTTTCTTAATTTCTGGACTCCTAAGAATAAGAGCATCTACCAAATTTCCTAAATTCCTCTAATCTACATCCTTACCACTTTATTTTTCATACATTAAGGAATGAAGGCAGCAGTTTCTCATTTATGCGATATCTGATAAATCATAGCCAGAATGATAAGCCAAAAAAATTTTAGTGTATTGATGGATCAAATATATTAGAAAAAGGGGGAAAGAAGAAATATGTAGAATAATGAAATTATCATCTTTTTATCATGCTACTTTCAAGGTAAGTCAAAAGAATACAAAAGCTTGTGGGATAGCCTTTCTTCTATATGTAAATGTAGATTTATTTATTCATTCATTTATTATACTTGATCGCTGTTTCCCGCGTCAGCGAGGTAGCGCCAGGAAACAGACAAAGACCCATCCCCCACATACACACATATATACATACATGCACATATATGCATAGTACATATATATACATACCAACATATACATATATACATACATATACATACACATGTAGATATTTAGTATTCAAAGGCAATCTGTTCTCAAATCATATACTTAAACAGTTATACACACCTGAGACACAAATGGGTGTCCTAATGCCTTGCATGCTCTAACATTAGTCTTCAGAATATTTGCTAGCTGCTTCACAACATCTGGGTCTTTCAATATGTCAACATTCTGAAAAGTAAAATAAAAATAAACCTTAACATATTGCTACATAAGTAAAAGCTTACATTCTAACGTAAAATAAGCCCCAAATCAACTAGATTGTTTCAGGCACAGTGATATACATACCCAATATGAGACTTTATAATAAAACAAGAGCCAAATGAAGATCTTTCTTCATCAGCTCAGGCTGGGGTTTCTGAATGTGTGAGGATGTAACCAGGATGAGAGCAAGGGATAGAAGGATGCTATGTTTGAGGAAAGGAATGATGATATTTTGGCTCTGAGTATATTGGATGCTATGTTTGATGAAAGGAATGATGTTATTTTGGCTCTGAGTATATCAAGTTAAAGGACAAGAGGCAAAATGGTTCAGAAATGTTCAGGGAATAAATTCTGGGGTTAGCTAGACAAAGAGCATGAAGGATGGTGGTGGTACCTTTGATAAAGGAGCAGCTTTGTGACTGGAGTAACCTTTAAACCTATGAAAACAATTACTGTGTCCCCCAGCAGGGCCCTTCACACAACTGTATTTCAAAATTTTCAAAAATAATTCAGAAAAATATTCTCATCTTATCAATCAATAAAAAATATAAAGAGAGTAGCACAGCCTTGGGGTGAAGGAGCCTCATGAAAGAGATCCTGGGTTCTGGGATAATTTTTTTCATACTGGTTTGCATTTTCCTGCATTAGTGAGGTAACTCTAAATAAAGAACAGGCCTATTCCGCTCACATCCATTCTCTTGCTGTCGTATGTAATGCACTAAAACCAAAGCCCCCTATCCACAACCAAGCTGCTTCATATGCCTGGTTCAGTCCACTGACAGAATATTGCCCCCTGTACACCATATCACTCTAATTCACTCTATCCAGTGCATGCCTTTCACCCTTATGCATGTTCAAGCCCTGAGTACTCTATCCTTCCATTTCCAATATGTTCTTCACTTTCTCCTTGTTCCCTTCACTCATGAAATATATCTTCTCTCTGTCAACCTCTCCTCATTCATTCATTCCATATGTTCAAACCATTACAGCACATCTTCAGTACTCTCAACCATACTCTTTTCATTACCACACCTCTCTCTTACCCTATTATCACTTATTCAATGAATCCTCTTCAGAATATACACTATTTTCAAACACTTCATTTCCAACACATCCACCCTCCTCCATACATGCTGATCTAAAGCCTGTGTCTTGCACTCATACTACATGGGACTACTACTATACCTTCAAACACAACCATTTTTGCCCAACCAGATTGCAACTGCTCTTTACACATTCCTCAATGCTCCCAAAACAGTTGCCCCCTCACCTCTCCTATGACTCACCTCCACTTTCATGGTTCCACTTATTGCCATGTCCACTAAAAGGTATTTAAAACACTGGACTTCCACCAAGTTTTCTCCATTCAAACTCACACCTCAACTACCATCTCTCTCTGCATGATAAAGCTAATTTAATTGCTTTTATTCACATTTAATCTCAACTTCCTCCTTGCACATAATCTCCCTAGCTCATACACAAATTTCTGCAGTTTCTCTTTTGAGCCTGCCACTAGTGTCATGTTATCAGCAAACAAATGACTCACTTCCTAGGATCCCTCACCCTTTACAACCTGCATACATGCCCCTCACTCGGAGACCTTTGCATTTACCTCCCTCACCACCCCATCATAAACAAATTTGTACTCCTTGCCTTTATACAGTGGCATTACACAGGCATTCTGCCAATCCTTAAAAATTACTCTGCAATAGTATCCACTACAGCCGCCTTGCCACATTTCATTCAAGACTTTCACAACCTCTCTTTTCACCACACCAGTTGTGATAAATCTCACACTTCATATACCTCCAAGTACTCACTCAATCTCCACTTCACCTAATGTCTGCTTGTAACTTCCCCATTTGTTCCCTTCACTTATGTTCCTATTTGTTCTCTTGTTTCTCTCACATTATTAATCTCCTTTCAAAATATCTTATCCTCCATGAAATTTGGTGATACTCCAACTCTCACATGCCCTCTTTTTCAGCTCCTGCCACTTTCTCTTGTACATCTCCTGCTCATCTTCACACCTGCTATGTAAGTAATGTTTACAACTCTCTTTTCTTTTTCACTAGCAACCTAACTCTGTTATTCCATCACTCACTAACCTTTCTCACCTGCCCACCTCCCACATACCACACACTTCTCTTGCACAAGCCAGCCCTGCTTGCCCTAACACCTCCCATTCCTCAACCACTCCTCTAGTTTTGTTTATTCTCACCTTCTGCCATTCTACTTCAATTTCTCCAGGCATCTCTTCAGACAAGACTCTTTTCTGAAAGCCTCAACAAATCTTCACCCTCGCCAACATCAGGTAATAATCAGACATCTCATCTGCCCCTCTCTGCACACTCACTTCCAAGACTCTCTCTTTTGCACACCTAGCAGTTAGTACACAATCCAATATAACCCTCTTACTATCTTTCCTACTCCATGTATACTTATGCCTGTCCCTCTTTTAAACCAGGAACTCCCCCATTCATCAATCCTTTCTCAGAACATAACTTCACAAGCTGTTCGAAGTTTCTGCTAACGTGATTGAATATCCCATGCTCCCCATATTATACCCAAAACAGCCACATTATTCAATTTCACATTCGAATTAACTATCAGTAATACTCGATCACTTGCATCAAAAATGCTGACACACTCACTCAGCTGCTCTCAAGACACTCATCTCTCTTCATCATCCTTCTTGTGGCCAGTTGCATAAACATTAATCATCACCCACCTCTCCCAATCCATTTTCATTTCTATCTACATCAGTCTAGTGCTCACTTTCACACATTTCCCAGAAGAAGAGCTACCCCCTCCTTACTCTCATCCACTCTGACATAGATAAAGAAGTAAGAGACAATGTATTCAGTTGTTTCGCAGAGTGAGTAAAGCAAGAGAAAGTGTTGAAGATCAAAAGAAACTTCAATGTGATCTAAACAATATCTACGATTGGGAAGATGAGTACATAATGAAATTTAATGAAGAGAATTTTGAAAACAGTCATGGGCAGCTAACAGTTCTCCAATGCCTACATACCAAGGTCCTTCAGGAAAAGAAAAAGAGTGAAGCAAATGTCAGAGATTTGGGAACAGCTATCAGTGAAATATTTGAATTTAAGGAACATATAGAAAAGATGGTGCTTTCACACCAAATAATGAGTGGAATGTTATTGAGAACGCATGCAACAAGGGACAGACACTTAATGACGATAATGTTTAAAGTACATATAAGAAGTAAACCTAAATACTGTTGTGGAGTATGGTTATGAGTAAAGCAGAATGAATCAAATACGATAGGGAGAATACAGAAGTATTTCACAAAAAAGATAAATTGGAACTGAGCATATAAATCATTATGGTTGATGAAAAGCACAAGAGCTTTACAGTCTCCAACTGTGGAAAGAGAGATGTGTGATAACATATACTCAGCAACAAATAAAGGAAATAAAGAAAAGAGAAAAGGAGTCGAAAGCCTTGCATATGCTGAAATGTGGCAAGGCTGCTGGGGTTGATGGTACTGCAAGTGAATTTTTTAAGAAAGGGGATGACTGTGTTTTTAGGATTTTTGATGCATGTATGGATCAAGGTGATATGCCTGAGGGTTAGCAGAATGCATGTATAATGCCATCATATAAAGGCATGGGAGAAAAACATGAATGTCTGAATTACAGAGTTATAAGTTTTTGGAATGTACCTAGTAAATTGTATGAGAGGGTGGTGGCATGGACAGAGCATCAGACTGGGCAGGAACGATGTGGTTTTAGGAATGGTAGAAGATGTATGAACCAGGTCTTTAAGTCACAGAACATGTGTTAAAAATATTTAGAGAAAAATATTTAAAGAAAGCATATCATTGGGTTGAGAGAGATGCTTTGTGGAAGAGGCAATGAATAAATGGTGTAGAAGAAAAGCTACCACAAGCAGTGAAAGAAAAATTATCAAGAGAGAGTAAGGTGTGTGAGTTAACAGGTAGTGAGGAGGGTGAGCAGTTCCACATGAAAGTATGTCTGCAGCATGGAACTGTGATATCATGTCCATTTAATCTGTTAATGGGAGGGGTGATGAGGAAGGTTAATGCACTAATGCTACTAAAGTGTTTGGGAATATATTATGAGGATGACATTTTAAATATACCTACCAGTATCACATTACATCAAATTCATATCAAAAAACTATATAACTGATTAAACATAATAAAAATGATAACTGACCCGCGATGCCTGGTTAATGATCTCATCCCAAACTTGATTGGGAAGCATCATGTATTTTTCTATGAGGTGTTCTTGGACAACCTGGTCAGTCTGTGCACTAATCATGTAACCAACTGCTTCATAAAAGGTGTGAACCTGCAGGAAAACACACTTCATTACCAAGATGAAAATAATACAAAAAAAGTACGAACTATAAGTTCTTTTTTTCTCACACTTGTTCACTATTTTCAACATAGCAATGTCGCACCAGGAACACATAAAAAAAAAAGCCTCATTTGCTCACAACTACACTCTAGCTGTCATGTATAATGTACCAAAACCAGTGCCCCCTATCCACAGATAAGCCCTACATACCTTTCCTGCTTCATATGCCCTGGTTCAGCCAATAGACTGCAAGTTGCCCCTTAAATACAACATCACTCCAATTTGCTCTATCCTATGCGCACCCACACAAAAGTTAAAAAGATAAATATCTGTAATTAAATAATCTGACATCTCACAGATTTTTCTTTTCATACTTGTTCACTGTTTCCTGCAAAATGAAGCAGCACCAAAAACAAAAAAACAGCCTCATTCCCTCACATCCACTCTCTAGTTGCCATGTATTATGAACTGAAAACAGAGCTCCCTCTGAGCTCAGCAGACCTTTCTGTGGTCACTCCTGACTGCCACATATGACTTAATTCATCCCAGTGACCTTAAGTCACACTCTGTTTACCACTTCATTTCAATTTGCTCTATCCCAAGCAGGCCTAATGCCCTCCTTTCAATCTTTCATTTCCACATTCCACCTCCTCTTCAATTTTCTGTCCTGCATGTTCCCTCCACTTCTGACATGTATACCCTATTAGTCATCCTCTCCTCACTCAAACTCTATATACATCCAAATGATTTCAGCACACCTGCTTCAGTTTTCTCATACAAACACTTCTTACTGGCTTAACTCTCTCTTACCCTACCATTTCTTATTCAAAACATTCCTCGCACTACATACTCTCCTAAAATATTCCAATTCACCCACCCTGTTCCAAACTATCTTATCTACAGACTGTGCCTTGCATCCATTCAACACTGTTGGAACTATTACAACATCATACTTACCAATACTTGCCCTCACAGACAATGACCTCTCTTCCACACACTCTTCAATACACCCTGGACCTCAGCCCCTTCAACATCCTATGGATTCCTTCAACTTCCATAGTTTCACTTGTTGCTATATCCACTCCCAGTAACTAAACCACTCCACTTCTTCCAGGTTCTCTCCATCCAAACTCACACTCCAACCAACCTGTCTCTCTCTCTACCGCTAAACTCAATAAACCTACTTTTATTCATATCAACTCTCAACTCTCTTTTCATACACTCTTCCAAACTTAGAAACTAGCTTCTGCACTTTCTCACTTGAATCTGCCATCAGCACCATGTCAATGTCAAACTACAACGGATTTACATCCCATCCCCCATCCCCAACAGACTGCAGTCACCCCTCTCCCTAAAACCTTTACATTCAAATCCTTTACCACCCCATCCATTAAAAAGGTGAAACAGCTATAGTGACATTGCACACCCATACAACAGACCCACATCTACCAGAAAGCATTTACCCTCCTCTCTTCCTACCTGAACACTCCTCTTGGCTTCTAGTAGCTTTCCTCCTACACCATCTATTCATAACATCTTTAACAGAACATCTCTATCAACCACTATTACACACTTTCTCCAGATTCATAAACAACACATAAAAATCTTTCTGTTTCTCTTGGTACTTCTCACACAGATTCTCCAAACATCTGGTCTACACATCCACATTGATCACCCCCAGTTTGATGCTCTGCAAATGCTTCAATAAACATACCTCTGTAGTCTGAGCATTTACCATTCTCCCTCATGCCTTTATACAATAACCCTATACAGCCATTCTGCTAATCCTGAGGCACCTCACCTTGAGCCATGCATACACTGAAAATAATCACCAATCAACAACTGTTACCCACTTTCTTAACCCAAGTGCAATCTCATCTACTCGAGTCACTTACAAAGCCACACTTCATCTTACACAAGGCATTCACTGCCAGATCTCTTTTCACCAAACCACTTGCTATAACTCTCTTGCTTCACATATCCATATCCCATACATGCCAGCCTACCCTCAAACACACTGGACAATCCTTTCAAAATACTCACTTCATCTCTTCAAATTTTCTTTGTCTGTTACCACTTTCCCATTCGCTTCCTTCACTGATGCTCCCATTTGCTGTCTTGCTCTCCATACACTCTTCACTTCCCTCCAAAATAGTTTCTTACTCTCCATGAAGTTTATTCTCTCATCGTAACTCTTTGTCCTCACTTTTCAGCCCCTGTTTCCTCCTCTTGACCTCATGCCACTTCGTCCTGTAAATCTCCCAATTACTCACACTCCTTCACTGCAGGTAACGCCAAAATACCACTCTTTTCTCTTTCAATAACAACTTTAATGTGAAATATACTGACAATTTTACCAAATCATAATTTTATATCATCTTAATCACATTCATTTCACATAGATAAGCAACTGACTTTTCATAAGATTTGAAAGGTAAATAGTATAATAAATGATTTATCACAATCCTATAAACCTATGTCCACAATCAGCCTTTCTTTAAGTCTACCTTTATCTATATTTTTCAAACTTGTTCACCTTTTCCTGTGTCAGCAAGGTAGTGCTAGGAACAGACAAAGAAAGGCTGCATTCACTCTTACACAGATATTTTTTCTTTGGAATTTACCTTCATAATCCCTTATTTTACTGTAATTAACACCAACTTCACAGTACCCAACCAGCTCCAAATTCTCTAGATTGCCTGTAAGTACCACCTGTACACCTCTTTTTTCTCTTTCACTAACAACTTTACATCGTCATCCCACCACACATTAATGCTTCTCACCTGTCCACCTATCTTGCACATGCCAGCACTGCTTCCCTAAACCTCCCATTCCTCATCCGCTCCCCAAGCTCTATCTACTCTCACCTTTTGCCATTCTACACTCAAGCTCTCCTGGTATCTCTTCACATGTGTATCTTGTCAGAGGTCACTTACTTTCACCAACATTTCTCCATCCATATCATTTCCTGTTTTCCGAAAACCTCTACGATTCTTCACCTTTGCCTCCACCAAGTAATCATAACCAATCCCACCAGCTACCCTTCTTAGCACTATCACTTTCAAGAGTCTCTTTTGCATGTCTAGCACATTCATATCCAAGTGTCTCTCTTCTGTGTGCATATCAATTAGTATGTAATCCAATTAAGCCTGCTAACCATCTTTCCTATGCTCCCACATATGCTTATGCATGTTCCTCTTTTTAAAACACATATTCCCAATTGCCTGTTCTTTATCAGCACAAAACTCTACATCCTGTTCATCATCTCTCTTCACCTGACTGAATGCCAAATGCTTCCAAATTATACACTAAAGTGCCATATTATTCATGTTCGCATTCACATCACCCAGTCACTAATATCCAATCTCTCACATCCAAACTGCTAACATACTCACTCAACTGCTCCCAAACTAACTTGCCTCTCTTCATCATTCTACTCATAGCCAGGAGCATATTCCCTAAAAATCAACCACTTCTCATAATCCACTTTCATTCTTACCCTCATCAGTCTGAAGCACACTTCCTTACAATCTGTCACACTATCCCATAACTCCTCCTTCAGCAAAAGTGCTACCAATTCCTTTGCTCTCACCCTCACAATAACCCCTGACTTTACCCCTAAGACATTCCCAAGCTGTTCTTCCCCCTTACCCTTCAGCTTTGTTTCATTCATAGCTAGAACATCCAGGTTCCTTTCCTCAAACATACAGCCTATCTATCTCTCTTTTCTTATCTTGGGCATGTCCAAACACATTCAGACACCCCAGCTTGAGCCTTCAAGAAGAATGAGCACCCCTTGATTGGCTCCTTTTTGCTCCAACTTTTGGAAACCTAAATACAAGAAGGGGAGGGTTTGCTTGTGAATGATAGTCTCTAATTTTAGAAAATTATACATGACAGCTAGAGACTGGTAAAGTAAGAATGAGGCTATTGTTTGTCTATTCCTGCCACTGCATTGCTAATGCATTAAAAACTACACTACCTATTACATTCACAGCAACGAGCGTTGGGGAATATCTCTTTGGGTACACGTGCATGCACCTTTAACAAACAATCTTATAACTCCATCCCTATTTACAGGAGGTGGATCAAGTGCATATAAAGCCTCCTAGTTCACTCACCCATATCCTAATCTTAGCACTGTAGTGTTAAGAAAGGCCTAAACACTACAACAAGCACTTTCAAATTAATTTCACAAATTAAGTTGATTCATCAACACCAATGTTTAAAGTTAAAAGCCTTCACTGGAAATTTTTTAATATATGGCATGACTTTCAAGTAATTAATGCAGCTGTCAACTGCAGAATGAATCAAACGGTTATCTTACCAAATATACATAAAGGTACAGAACAACAGTAAGATTATCAGATATAAGAAGGGAATGCAGCATATTAATATACACAATAAAAAGAACCATATTCATGGCATGAGAGTAAAACTACATTACCTGCAATAGAGGACTTGGTAATGTCTTAAAACTAATGGGATATGAACAAAGGTGTTGCTTACCTGCTGGGGTTGTAAATCACAGATTATAGAATTAATGGAAGAGAGTATTTCCTCGATGAAGGGCATTGCTTCTCCTACTTGCATTTGTACAAATTGACGACGGCATTTCTGAGCAATTTTGATGAAGGTATCACAAGCCATGTCCTGAACACCATCGTGAGTTTCTAATTTTGGGAAAGAGTAGAGCAGTCATTAAAGAAACTACTTTTACAAATACTCAGCAGTTACATCAATTTCCTGATAACTGTGTCAATCCAAAACATTATGATTAAACTTTGAGATAAACATAAACCCCCTGTTCATTAACAATTCATTGTTTCTCCAATTTGAGCCTCTATCTTAAAACCATTTAGCTGCTTCTAAATGACTTTCTACTGATACAAAAACAAATGAATCTGAATTTGAGCTCTAAGGAAAACTAATTATGAATGACTACAAAAACCTTAATCATATTCTTTTATATTGCTACTAGAACTAATGATCCTTTACCATGTTTTCTGAGAAGAGCTGTAGTCATCTCTTACACAAATTTCCTGGCCAAGAATTAGCTCTGTATACCCATTGGCAACTCACACTAAAGACTGACCAGACCCATGACCATATCTAACTCATATACAGTGGGCACTCTAACTACTGCTAGACTGAATTATGACTGTTTTTACCAAGCATATACTAGTCTGCAACATGCCTGTACTCACCATGCATAAATTCAAAAAGTTTGTTGATGACAGTCTTGAGGAAGCGCCAGTGTATACGAAGGAATCTGGGATACTGTCCAACAATGTACATGATATTTGAGGCAATAATTGCTTTGTTGTCCTTCCCTCTCTTCTGCTCACAGAGACCAAGCAAATCCTTGATCACGATGACTAAGAAGCGTTTTTCATCTTCTTCAGGCATAGCCCCACTAATGGACCCAACAGCCCAACAGAGGGTATTTAGATTACGCCAAGACCACTCGGTGCCATTGACCTGTTAAAGTGAATTTTTTCAAAAAACTGAATTCTCAGATACTTCATTTTTGAATGCTTTCTACCCCTCTGAGCAATAACAATACAAAATATTTCACCA
>JAUUDW010564968.1:0-11985 GCA_032361385.1 Panulirus guttatus | reverse complement strand
GACACATTGAAAACAAGTCTGTTAGATAAATAGTTATATTACCGAGCGAAACTAGACCAGTTTTCTTTAACCTGGAATTTACTTATCCTTCCGACTCTCATTTGTTTTTCCCTTAGTATATGATTCTAAGCGCTGATATGTCAGTCAAAACTATTCACCATTTATCTACTAAGAAACATCTTTTGGTAACATATGGAATGTTTTTTCATATATTTCTCGTCTGTTTTTAGACATCTGACGCACTACGAGCTCAACTTTCAAAACGTGTAAATAGATCTTTTGTTTTACAATTTAACTTTTTTTTTTATTATTATTGCCATATGCATATATTAACGGCATGCGAGGCTAATGAGAGTTGGCATTACCTCTGCTGCAGACGTTTAAGTTCTGTTGTGGATTTATTTCTCAGCACCATCTACGAACTTCGATATCTTAAAATGCAACCAATTATCAGTATCATTAATAATGATTTTATGAAATCCAAATATCTGACATCAACTGACTTCTGTAAACATGAAATGATTCTATCATAAAATTGACTCTGTGACGTCACGCAGAAGCCTTGATATAGTTAGACTAAGATATTGAAATACCTAGGTTTTCATACGTCATTATGTAATTTACTTTAGTTTCAACATTAATCGAAAGACGCAGCAAGGAAACAAAAATACCTCCAATATAATCTCACCTCAGTATGTTCAGCACTCACGTCTTTGCAACAGCACCAACACCTCTTGCCCAGACCACCCCATGACCAACGATGAAGCAATAAACAGAAATATATGCTCACTCTTGCCTCACATTTCAACAACTTATACTCAAGGATCACCCCCTCCACAACTGACAACAATGACAAAACATATACACACCATAATGACTAGACAAGCACTGAACATTCACCCTTTAAACTCAGTCTCAAACATCACCCCACCACACATACACCCATCAAAAACTATACTTTCCAGACATATGCGAGTTATGATTTCTCGTCTGCTTTCTGGATACCACCCATCTCTCCAAAATTACAAAAAACATCTAACATATCACGAGATTCCCTCATGCCCAAGATCTAACTTCCATATTGAACACTTACTTCTCACATCTGTGCTCACACCCACAAAGACTTGCACTCAACATAGCACTTTTTGACCTCTAGTCCTGCCCGGTGGACGTGGCCAGATTCCTAAGCGCTCCGGCATCCCCTGAGCATGTGATCCTGGGGCAGCAAGGTAAAGGTCTAGCTTGTGACCTCACACGGTGAAGTATGTAAATACACACAATACCCAACAATGGCTAGGAAATGGCGGCCAAATAATTACATATCAAAAATGAGAAAATCGTCTGCTCCTGGAGGTTAGGTAAGATTTTCATAAATCTGTACATTATCTTAAAAGTGCTTGACATACGATTAGATTAACCTCAAATTTTCCTTGGTATTCTTAACTATGATCACCTTATTTGATAATATAAATAGTATATAAGGCTCCAAACCACATTCCGTAACTCATTGTTCTACACTCTACAATACCACTGCAAAACAAAATCGCTCAATTTCCAATACTAGTTTCGATGCGAAGATAACAAAGTAATTTATCGCCTAGTAATGTTGCCTTCTACATTCTGTGTACCTGTTATTAGGAATAATGATTATAATAATTGTATTATCCACCTACAAAAATTACAGTGTTCACGTTTGTAATACTGGTTGGTTAGTTGTTTGGTTTTGATGCCTATCAACTGCCAGGGTCATTAAGGCCGCCAACGTCAAGCTACATCCACCAACCGAAAAATATGTAACAACTTATTCTTGTGTTAAAGATCATTCTAAGATCAAATACACTCTCACTATGCATGTAGCCCATCATTCGTATTAAATATATTGGTCCTTTTTAACAAAGGACTTGCAAAAACTTACATATCTTTACTTTTACATATATTCTTTCACACGGTCAAAACCAAAATCTTTGGTATATAACATAAAAAATTTATCAAATAATTTATACATGACAATTACGCAAAAATTTAAATATTTATAGTTATATTCTAAGTTGTTAAAATTATACTTATGATAATCATTATTAAATAAGTTTCATTAAAATACAAATTATTTGTGAATCTTTTCATGCAAATATTAAATAAGTATTCTAATTCTTAAATTTCCATATAGAATAGACACCCATACAATTCTATTTTCTGCAAAGGTCAATTTCTTGATACTTTGCTCATTTACATGGGAGACTGTTTAGTATTGGTTAGAGGCTAACATCTGTTGTACCCCTATTATCTGCTAGGGTTATCAAGGCCGTAACTAGGGGATGTATATGCCTCAATGGTGTTGTATAAAACCGCATGATTTTCTTTAAAAGATCTGCAATTATTACTCTAGTCTGTTTACACTAATACATCCATAATCCAAGTTTTATTTTCTGTTTCTGCGGTTATCCTGTTCCAATTTACTGAGTTCAACGTCTCTAGAGAACCCTTCAAGATAGCATCAAATACTTGACAATCAAAAACAGCAACCACATGGAACTCTCTATTCAATGTTACATCTAAAATGATTAGACGTTATAAATTATTTAAAAAAGTCCACGATAAAGAAATTCTTGACAGCTTGACAGGAAGGAACCTATCCAACAACAGACCACAGACTCAGCACGGCTGGCCCCTCCCATGACAACCGACTCTCCATGCCAGAACTACGAATAGCCATATTTAAAGAACCCGGGAATGAGCCAAATATACATGAAACAACTCAGCGTGTTTCCACATGAAGACCCTCACTGCCTTCTCAACATCTCCAGCGATATGCTTAACATAGAAGACTTTCCGCTGAGGTTTAAGGAAGCCAGTGTAATAAAGATACCACGACTAGGAAGGTCAGTTACTGACCCAAAGAATTATCAATCCATTACCCTCTTTAAAGTGTCAAAGAAAATAATTGAGAGAATAACTAACATTACGTTAAGATGGCACAAAGAAAACAACATCCTCTATAACCAGAATCAATACGGCTGCAACAGGGATAGAAACACCACCTCTGCAAACTCCATCGATGCAGGAAAATAAAGAAACATGGTTACCAGAGACCTACAAGTAAATTGCGGTCACACAATGAGACATTAGCAAAGCCTTTGACAAAATGTGGACGAGCACCCCACAGCATAAATCATTATAGGCAGGCTTGCGAGAAATCGTCAAGCCTACTGTGCAACTTACGTAACCAACGCACCGGAGCGATCACCATCAACTTTGCGAAGGTGTCAAAATTTCCTTCACCAAGCAAGGCAGCGTCCACTCGACCCTGTTCGAACCGTTTGTAAACAAATCTTCTGGGAGAGCTCTCATGGTTTTCTCGAGGTTCTGGAGGATCTAGCGACCTGACATTATCCAGTCCCTGCACAGAGCAATGGTAAAACCCAGAAAACAGTCACGTGCTGCTTTGGGATTTTGAGGGTCTAGATTTTCACTGTAGGCTGGAAATAAGATCTGCACACCGAGCCAGGGGCCCATTGCTCGGAGGTTCCCGCTACTGAGCATGCTTAGTGAGTGGAGAGTGACGTGTATTATTGTTATGGCTGCGTCATCTCTGCCCCCCTGGTAACGTTATCGCCTCCGCCCCGTGCACTGCCTACTACGACGGCATGGATTACTCTAAACCTGCTACCCCTGCTGACCTAGAAATTGATCTAGCACTCGATAATGATGAAGATGATAATGCACCGCCTGTGGAAGTCTGGCCGCCCCTAGGTCCACACAAGCACCAAGCCTCATCGGCAGAAGCAGCCGCCTTAGTTGTCACGATGCCTCAACCCGACAGCCCCGACCTCGCCACCCACGCCTGCACCTCCAGTAAGCGCCTCATGGAAGACACCTGGGACAGCAATAGCGAATCACTATCTCCAGCCGCTAAGACACCCAAACACAATAAGGTGGCTATTCCTCAGCGCGTCACCCTCCAAACTCCCTCCTTTACTGACACCAACACCCCACTGACCTGCACCTGTACCTCCAGTATATGCTCCCCGAGCTGACTACGTCAAGCTTGCCTTCCAAGGCAGCCCCTCGTGGAAACTAAGCTTCGCTGGGTACAGAAGTCAGCAACCTTTCATCTTGTGCACAACCTCGCCGAACTAAAGATGGCGGCAATTACCTCACGCTTCGTCAATATCTCAAGGCGGTGTGCGGACATGATAGACAGGACCACGAAAGGAGTTTCTTTGTCTCCGTACCTCGATGTACAGAACTCACCGGAAAGGCCCGAAAATTTCCTCACTCGCTACCCCGTCAGCATTGATCCTTTATTCTGCACGCCGTTTCCATTAAAAAGGTGTACCTATCTACTGCATTGTTGCTACCTAGAGGCTGCCAGACCGACTTCCGTCTACTGTTACCTTCAGCTTACTCACCTGTCTCCCAGCCTGTGAACTCAACAGTATGAAGGAAGACCAACTATGGTGTTTCAGATGCTGGGGAATCGGACACATTTCTCGCTACTTCTTTGCATCAGAGAAGTGTGTTTGGTGTACTAAAAACCACGAATCCCGTACCTGTCCTCACCGTGCCCTTCCACCACCTTTTCCTGCTACTACCTCAGACATGGAGCCACCTGCAACTGACACCTCGCA
Source organism: Panulirus guttatus (assembly GCA_032361385.1). Classification (NCBI taxonomy): domain Eukaryota; kingdom Metazoa; phylum Arthropoda; class Malacostraca; order Decapoda; family Palinuridae; genus Panulirus; species Panulirus guttatus. Next base: position 7,357 of record JAUUDW010564968.1, on the reverse strand, counting down.
TTGGATATATCCTCAGTGTCATAGACAGTTTTAGTTCATTTTAATACTTTATTCCTTGATAGAGGAATCGGGATCCAAGTGTTGTCACAAGATACCCCTGTACTATAATACCAGAAGCATCTGGCAAGTGTCGCGATTACATGTAAATGCAAAAAAGGAGCTTACTAAAGTCTAAGGAAATTAGGATATTCCTTCAACGCAACATCAGTATCATTTACATAATGTCTGGTCAGTATGGGGAGGGTCATCGTGCCTCCGTCAGGGGGTCATGGAGTGGTGGTCCAGCAGGCGTCACTGAAGCGTTGTGTGTGGAGACATCTTAGAAAGCAGTGGACAAGAGTGCGGCTGTCGGGTCTACTGCATGATGGACACGCGCGTTGCTCGAGGGAGGTAGGGAGGCCAGTCTCCCAAGCAAAGTCATACCCGATGATGATACGGGCAACAATCACGTCCCTTTTCCGTGACCCTTTCCCATAGACATGCGAGAGGTCAGGGAGTTTACGAAGGGTATCGTACCAGGTGGGCGGGGAGTCCAGGGGGACGGCTGCTGCTCGAGCTTCCCTCTGCTTGCGGCGAATTTGGGTCCTGAATTGTGGAAGTGTTGGGGGAACGATGTAGTCAGGTGTGGCCTTGTTGCAGCCGATCTTGGCAAGGCCATCTACTGCCTCATTTCCCGAGATACCGACATGACTGGGTGACTGGGTATCCATAGGAACGTCACAGGACGGCCTGCATCCTGAAGTGTTGATGTTAGCCCTCGTATTCGGAGAATAAGATCCTTATTCTCCCCTGATATAGATGCCATCCCATCGAGAGCAGACCTGGAATCGCAGCAGACAAGCACAGGGAAGAAACCACCGGTTGTTTCCTCAGCAAGAAGAGCAGCAAGGAGGGCTAACAGCTCAGCCTGAGTGGAGGATGCCCCGTCAGAGACTCTGAGAGAGAGCTTGATAGACTCAGGGGCATCAGGTCGGGAGATGTAGATACCAGCCCCGACCCTGCCCGTAGCAGGGTCAACAGAGCCATCAGTGTAGAGGACGGCCCTACCTGGAGACCATTAGGTTATCCTGAAGAGGTGGTAAGCGCGGAGAGCAACAGGGCTCATGTGGGATATCGGGAGCGGTCCACCGAGGGCAATCACTTCAGGATGAAAATCCAGCCATGGAAGGGGAGACGAACCAACATCAGGGGTGACAGCAACATCAGGCAGTAGGTCGTGTTCCTGAAGGGTTCGGATGAGTGACCCTCGCCACTGTCATCTAGGTGGAGGTCGGCCTCGGAGAGCAGGAGTCAAGTTGGCCTGGACGTAGTTGCCCCGCGGATCTCGCAGAATGGGAACGGCGGTTTTTAAGTGAATCTCCTGGACACGATCCTGTGAGAGGAAAAGGCCAAGTTCGGTGTATAGGGATGTAGAGCGTGTCCACTGACGGGCTCCGAGGATGATACGAACAGCCTTCCTCTGAATAACTTCGAGACTGTTGACTGCAGTCCGACTATTGTTGACAAGGGCAGGGGCGGCGTAGTCGACACAGGACCGGACAAAGGACTTGTACATGGTGAGAAGTACTTTCTTAATTCTGGTACTATCTTTGTTGCCTTCTGGACCTTTCCTTTGAGCTGAGGAGCCTGTTCTAGGTTTGGCCTTATGTAGGATGTGAATGACTTGTTGATATTTCCACATCCTTTTACTTGAAAGCTTTTCTGTTATTTGCCAGCAGATAGTTTGTCTCCTTAACTATTCTCCTGATAAAGAACTCAAGCGACGGGTTATGAACGTCCTTGTCACACTCACATGATGCCGAAATTAATTTTCGCCTGGGTTAAAAAAAAGAAATAACGAGGCCGTCTTTCGCTTTGTCCTATTCCCATTCCTAGAAATTTGTTTGAATTGAATTCATCATCCACGTTTTAGACCAACTTTGCAGTCCGTTTAGGTCCCTTAGTAAGCTAATGCATTCCTCCTCGCTTTTCATTTTTGGAAGGACTGTGCTTTTAATGAACTCCATCGAAATGGAATTGATTGATTTTGTATAATCTTATAAGCACCAGAAGGTATTGGTTAATTTCATTATTTTTTAATAAAAAAAGACATAAAAAGACTTAAATTCATTACTGCAGAATGCTAAATTTTGGTTTCAAGAATTGGTAATGGCGCTTTGTAGAAACCGGATTCAGATGTCAAACGTCAGCGCAGGAGCAGAATGTAAACAAATTTGGCGAACCTGTTCTCCCGAGCCGAGGGTTCAAAGTTGCACGTGTTTGTTTACTCCTGACCAAATTAAGAATAATAGAGAATGTCACCATGAGGAAAGTAGGAGAAATCATAGTTGTTTTTCTTGCTTTTCTCGTGGTACAGAATGTTAAGTGTGAGAGTAAAGACTCCTGTGACAGAGGTGATCAGAAAATCAAAAGGCAAGTTACTGTTCATAAAGCCAATCTCAATTGAAATTAAGAAGTAAATATAACCTTCACAGGTTCTGTTCATGTCTGCAAAAGTTTCCTTTTACTTGTACACAAATCCCACATATCCAATAATATTCCTATCCTACCCTAATTACAACTTTAGGATAAAACCTTAGAAAATCTTATAAGGCTGGTTTAAATGATTACTATTGAATATGATGCATTTATTGATATTACTGTCACCCAGTTCCAAAAAGGAAAATAAAGATGGGACAGTGCAAATTACATATGAGAGAAACTTGATGCCCAACCCCTCATAAAACCATTGTACTGGTAAAAATCTGGAATAGAGGCAGCACATTTATATGTTTGATATTTATTTTTTCTCTTGTGAAATCAATGTTGCAGCTATAAGGAGTAAGAATATGAGATGTTGCTAGTGATAAGAGTATGGGATGTTGGTCTACTACCCTTTAGAACTGTTTTTCGTTATTGATGATCTTGTTTGTGGTAGGATCATGAGGGATAAGGAAAATGTGGGGTAAGATAATACTATAATGTTGTAATATCTGGAAATCATATAAAATGCACTATTTATGTTTAAGGTGCATTTGTGAAGATTTCGATGTTAGTAAGTATTCTGACAAAAAACATACAGTACCACATTAATTTCAACCAATTTCTTTTATTGGTAACATAAGCTGTGAGTTCAGATGTCTTAAAAGATACAGAATCTAACCATGCACAGCATAGATATCATAAGCATTAATTTGAGCTCTAGATTAATGTAGACACCAGAACTCAACCAACATACTTGCAAAACTCAGATTGTTGGTTACATCTGTTGTGAAGCATGCCAGTGTCTACTGGAATGAATAAATATTAAAAAAATTGTTTTTTCTGCACTCTATAGGCATGTTTTCTTGTTTTATTACAGCATCATTTGCCATTTATATGAACATATAAACTGAGTAAAGCTCTTTAGAATCCAAACAAGCACCAGTTTCAGTTTTGATACTTTATTCCTTGATAGAGGAATTGGGATCCTAGTATTGTCCTTAGGAACCCCTGTTCAATAATACCAGAAGCATCTGGCAAGTGTAGTGAGTACATATAGATATAACAAAGGGGCTTACTAAAGCCCAAGGAAGTTAGGATATTCCTTCAACACAACAAGCACCAGGTGAATTTTTTTGTCAGTGGTACGCAGGACAGTCACTTTTGAAACTGATGTTGGGATATCATGTATGGCCATCCTGTTCATTTACTATTTACAAAATTTGTGCAAAAGTGTTTCAAATGCATCACTTAATCTGTCCATTGTTGATTCTGAGTTTTTTACCCCACAATTACCCTCTTATTTCAAACCCTTTCCCATTTTATGTGAACTTAAGATAGGTGGAGTTGCAGGTGCTACACCAAAAATCCCATACCCTAAACCACTTTCATATTTTGTAATGATGTATTTTTGAAAATTTCATTGATTAGTGTCATCTAGGAATGTGACATCTATAATCTAGAAAATTTTCTTTTAACTTACCCTAGCAACTGAGATTTAATTCAATTTTCATTCCTATAGTTAAAATATACTAAATACACGTATGAATGAGGAGGATCATGTAAATTGGCAAAAATTGTAAAAAGAAACATAGCACTCGAGGCAGGTGGTGGCTTTTCTGCCTAGTTCCTACTCGAACAGCCATTCCCTGCAGTACTCAGAGGTGGGATACATACCTGTTATTGTAAACATAGTGTACCATTACAGGAAATATTAGCTGCTAAGTGAGATTAAGTGCCATTTCAGTGGTTCTGTTGATTTATATGAGTTTCTTCATAGTCCTCCCCACTTTCACATATTATTGTCAATTTAAAGAAAAAAATATTCCAAGTAATACAGCTTCAGTCAAAATCACTTATACTTAGTAAAAGTGATTTAGACTGAAGGTGTGTGATTTGTAAGGAATATATTAATGCTGTGCCAGTTTTTTGTCATTTTCATAGAGAAATAAAGCAGGAGGGAAACAGTCAGTGAAGAGTTGGTAGGGCTTTGAAGCTCAAGGAGGATAAAAGATTAACTGTGGGTTAAATATTTTTTACTTTTGTTGTCATGTATAATGTAAGTTAGATTTGAAAACTGATTTGATGAATTGGTATATAACATTGATATCACAATGACAAATTTGGTATATTTTTCTGAAAAACATTGGTACACTGTTAAAAACATCCATACACTCTACCAAACAACATTGATGCAACTTCATATTAATATTGTACTTACTAGTGTCATAACAACATTGTCCTGAACAAACTTCTTATGTTGACATTATGTCTGTCATCTCTGTTGTATAGCTGATGTCAAATCAACTTGCAAACCCAGTATGTTTTCAGCATCATTTTGGCATTGATTCCTGACCTTTTAGCTCTGATTCAACATATTTTTGCCTGCTGATGTTGAACAGAACGTTAATTACAGTTTTATACAGTTATTGATTTTTTTAAGGCCTTTAATTTCTGGAAGTTAAAGTAAGTAACAGCCAAAACAAATTCAAGAGGAAAGACTTTGACCCTCTTAGGCTAGCTGAAACTGACACAGAATGGAATTGCAGTCACATCCAGTGACTATCCAAAGATTAAAAGGCAAAGAAAGCACAACATGAAACTAAAATGATACATGCTAAATTTTACTCACAGTTTGAAAATACAACAGAAATTTTCTCCTGCTGTTAGTGTAAGATACACACAAGGGAGAAAAAAGAAGGAACAAGGCTTCCAGTATATGTAAACAACCCTTGACTACTTTGATCCTTTACACATAAAACACCTTATTTGGAACGGACATTCCACCTATTTGTTATAGCATGAAAGATACACAATTATAAAATCTTATTTATTATGTTGAAGGGAAGGCCCAATAAAGTCATAGATGGAAAAATAAGGTACATAAGATGCAAGCTTCTTGAGGCTGTGTACTGAATTATATTGAAAGGTTTAACTCATAATATCAGCCTTTTTCCACAGAGTAGGTAGCAACCAGTGAAAGATGACCTTATCTAGGTTATAATGCAGATATTGCTAAGTCATAAAGGGAATGGGGTTCTCTCATATCACTTGATCATTGGCCAAATCTTTGCAAGACAAATGAACTGGTTAACACTGATTGAACTGAAGGTAGATTTTTTTTATAATATGAAGCCCCCAATTTTAATTTCATATTTTCAGATATCTTTTATATGATGTGAATCCAGGAGAAGGATTTAATCTTCGTCGAGATGTTTACGTTCGTATTGCGAATTTGGTTCGCAAGCTAATTAAAGTAGATAATTGGGTTTTGGTATGTATTGCAGCTCTCTTCTTTTTTTCACAAGCAACAACATTTTTAGAAATGAAAAGATCATAGTGCAGTACCTGTTTGTGTTTTCTTTGGATATGATTGAATATGAATTGTAATCATGAATCTGGAAATTTACTAAGAAAAAAAATCACTCTAGCAATTAATTGATTTGAAATTTAACTTAAAGCAATAACTTACACTATAAGCAAGTAAAATCTGTACATGTTTCAGAACAGCTTTGGGGTGTTATTTCTCATTTATAGCAAGAACCTTGTAAGCATCTGAATGAGCACTTGCTTGTTAGGGGGTTAAAGCACCATCTTGACTACCATAATAGGGTTATCCGTGAGGATTCAACCCCTTGACCATCATAAAACATATGAATCTGGTGTAAGCTTGCTCACAGGGCCTTCGCAACTTTACAGCAACCCACCCAGAATTGTGACTTCTTGTTGTGGTGAAATAGCGCTAAATAGTTGGCTTTAGCCATCATCATTTCCTTCCATACTCTTGAGCAGTGTGGATCACCTGAAATCATTGTCTTATCTTACTTTGATTTTGTCATTTTATCTACTGGCCTACAAAGGTATTGGCATGATATCCTTCTTTTTTTATTAATATATCCATATCATGAATCATAAGTATGTAGATGTTACTTTTGAACTACAGTAGTGAATCTGGTTGCAACGCAATAAGTTGGTAATTATAAATTTTTTACTGGTCAGCCTAACCGTTGTTTTTTCTGAATTTGCATTTCATTTCTCTTTATAATAAGATTGTTGTTTAGATTTATTTGACCTGTTTTTGATAAGTTTTTTATAGTAAAGGTGTTGTTTATGGATCTAGTATTTGGTGATCATTTATAAGGCATGTTCTGAGTGTTCTGGTGTAATGGGGTTGCTATCAGACTTTGTAGTGATAGTTTTGATATTTATTACCAGTTGAAGGGCTTACTTTTGACCAGCAAGTCCATCAGTTAACAACTGTCACCAATTTACTTTGTTATTTTTATAGCTTTTGTGTAGCCTTTCAACTTTCATTGTTAAAATCAACTTGTAATCTTGTAGAGCTTTAGGTGTACACATAAATCCAAAACTTTTTGAGCAGCAACATGACATTACAAGTGGAAAATTCCAAACCTGACATCACTTGCCCATGCTGGGCTCTGACTCTCTGTTGGGTTCTGCAGAGGATACACTCAAAAAAAATCCATACTGGGACAATTCATTCAGATGTATGAAGTGCTTGTCTAACAATGTTGGCTACTTTTTTTATATTATGGTCTGAGGCAGGGGTGTGTGATGTCCCCATGATAGTTTGATTTATTTATGGATGTGGTGGTTAGGGAGGTAAATGCAAGAGTTTTGGAGAGACGGGCAAGTATGCAGTCTGTTAGGGATGAGATGGCCCGGGAAGTCAGTCAATTGTTGTTCGCTGATGATGCAGCACTGGTGGCTGATTTGAGCGAGAATCTACAGAAGTTGGTGACTGAGTTTGGAAAAGTGTGTGAAATGAGAAAGCTGAGAGTAAATGTAAATAAGAGCAAGGTTATTAGGGAAGTGTTTAAGATATCTGGGAGTGGACTTGGCAGTGAATGGAACCATGGAAGCAGAAGTGAGTCTT
>JAUUDW010564746.1:0-11986 GCA_032361385.1 Panulirus guttatus | reverse complement strand
TATTTGTGTGTGTGTGTGTGTGGGTACTACCTATTTGTACAGTCCGGGGTCCCTATCTCGTGAACTTTATCATATTCCCCTGTAAAACTTTTTATGCTGTTGAAATAACTTTTTGTAAGGTTGGAGGAGGGAGTTCTGATCATCTAGGATCCCCTCTGTTAAGCTCTGAACCTTTACGAAATACTTTCTCTTCGCTTCTGTTCCTATTTTTAGAAAATTATGATACATGAGGGGAGGATTTCCAGTCGCTTGTTCTCGCCCCTTCTAGTTACCCTCTACAACATTCAGGATATACCATTACGTGATGTTCTTTCTTTCATATATGAAACAAATATTCCTTTATGGATATTCTGTGGAGGGTGAAAATTTAATAAATATTAAGTAGCGATGCGCCATTTAAACTCTCACGTTCGTGTAGGTTGTAGGTCTGGAAGCCATGACGGGCAGAGGTTGGTGCTGCGCTAAATAAACTTGTCAAGAAAAGAGCATCGACGCGTCAGTCAGAGGGTTGGCGCCATTATTGTATCATCTGCCGCCTTATGCCCTCTAATGTTGCCAACTCTCGCCATAATACTTCACTCCCTCCATCTCCTGCCTTTTCGTGTAAGGTTCTCATGTCATTTCTTATCACAAGAGTAGTAAATCATGCCTCTGATTTAATCTTGTACTGGTCATCTAGATAGATAAACGAGCCAATTGGTTGATGTGGGGGTCGGCAAGAGCGTGGGGCCGCCTGGTAACCATACTGCGTCCTTTCATGGGAACAGTCCGGGCGGTTTGGGCCGCTGTACAAACTATGCACAATGTTAATGGTTTTAACAGATAATGGACAATGGGCAATGGTGTATTGAAAACGTTTTCAATACATTCGTCTGTAGAGGCCACGAATCAAAGCGTGGTGGTAGCGCCACCACCCAGGAACGGGTAATTACCGAGGCTTGGGTTACCCAGTGCCTGTCCTAGGTTAGTGGGTAGGGAACACAACACAGAGTAATGGTTAGGGTCCAGGGTTCGATACTAGTTGAGATGGTAGGTTGGGCGTTTGTTAGAGGGTCGGTAAGGTCATAGCGTAAGTTGTTTTTCAGGATGGTAAGCTAGGTACTTGTTAGGATGGGCAGGTTACTGTATAGAGTTACACACTAGGATGGTTGAAGGGGTATTTAGCATGTTTATATACTTTCTGGAGAGGGTAGACTTCCAGTCATCCCGGGATGGTAGAGAGGGTGTTTATTGAGAAATGGGATGATGGTAAAATATGCTGCTAGCTAAGATGGTGTATGAGGTGTTTATTAGCGATGATTAGTATAGTGAGTCAGATTCTAGTATGGTTAGTAAGTTGTTTTCTAAGAGTGAGTTAGGTGTAAAGGAGTAAGTAGTATTATTAATAAGGCGCTGAGGAGGATGGATGTTAGATTGAAAAAATGGAGGTGAACTCCTAATTTGGGTTGTGAATTTGATTGTATGTGCGCTTATAAAGTGATGATTAATTGTGATTATGGATAATGAAAAAATATGGTCGAAGATGTAAATCACTTGGTGGAGTGAGGGTCGTTGATATTGGGTAGGTTGGTAGGTATGGCTTGAGAAGTGTAAAGTAGCAAATAGAGTAATTCTAAGAAGGTCTGTAAAAGAAGCTGTATTTTTCAACCAGTTTTTCTCTGCATGTTTCTGCTGAACAAAAAAGAAATCACTTCGTTTAAGAGTACTTCCCAAGAAACACACTAAACCGCCCCAGTCTATATTAAACAAAGAGATCTCCGAAGATAAAGGAAAAAAAATATATGGCTTAACTCCAGAATAACAAATGTTCTTTCCCTGGAGCAATGCACCCTTCTGACTTAGACCTTCCACAGATAGCAGAGACCTGTGAACTGGACATAATGCAAAGTAAAATAGACACTGTCGGAGCAGCCATCTGACGCCATTGTGAGAGCCTAGTGGAGCAACCATCTGACGCCATTGTGAGAGCCTAGTAAAGTGCAATCCGGGCGGGTTTAGGTTTGACGTCTTCGACTGAAAAAAGTAAGAATCTTTACTGTGAAAAAAGTGTCACTGATCATTGGTTATTCTGTTGATAGCGCTGCAGTCATTAACATGGAATTGGAGAGAGCACTGAGGTAGAAGTTCTACCGTAGAACTCCCCATAAGAGCATCATAAAGGTAACGACCTGAAAGAAAAGGGTGATTTTTTTGTTTCCCGAACCCAGACTGTGATTTAGTGGATCCAAGTCGATCTAAGTGTGTAGGAATCTACAAGTGTTTTGATGGAGAAATTAATTGCAGTGCTTGGGCGAACGGCATTGGAAATGGTTAAAAGAAAATCCTAATAACCTAAAGATTTTAGTGATTTTAGCTCTCAAAACAATAATCTGAAGTTCAAGAAAACACAAGGATTTTGAACTTTTAGGTCGTTTAAGAAAATGAAAAATAGATAAAACAGGAAAATATTTGGAATGTAAGGCAAACCCAGATAATTGATAGGAGAGAAACTTAATTAATTTACTAAATCTCAAACCAAGAGAAAATTCTAAAGTTAGATTTAACCATAAAATTTGATCCTTCAGTCAATATAATTGTTCGTGAAACACACATTAGTTTGGGTATTTATTCATTCCATGACCAAAATCACTAACGGTATGGTAAAAACTCTTGGCAAACGAAGAGCAATATTTAGGAAAAGTTTTTCAGTCAGAAATTAGTTGAAATAAAAAAGGAGTCGATATTATATCTGCTGTGACCGTGAACACCGCAAGTGATTTTCGCATTTCAACGACGTAGGAAATCCATTTGTTATGCTAAATAATATAAAGGCGCTCATATTTTACTAAAAATTTCTGATTTACCCCTGAATAATTGTCATGTAATACTGATTGTATCATGTACATCTAGCATCAGTGTTTTGACAGATGGTCTCTTTGGCTTGCATTACAGTATGTATTTTTTTTTTGTTTCTGAGTACGGTCAATAATGTATTGATCTGTCAGGATTCTCGCTGTACTCTAATAATTAAGTTACTGCCGGCAGCCCTAATAATGTCTGGGTATGATCATTATTATTTTCATTATTATTATTGTTATAATTATTATTAATATTATTATTATTATCATTATTATTATTATTATTATTATTATTATTATTATTATATAAACCAACGACCCTTTCTCTAGGAGTTCCTATAGCTTCAAGGCTGCTATCATGAGCAGGGAAATTATGAACTTTGGACCTAGAAGTTCCTCAACGAAAATGTAGTGCCTTCCGTCGCCGTAGACGGTTTTTCACATGCTGCGTAACCACGAGCAGGCAAAGTACGGTAATGCCTGTCGAGGTGCTGTTAGCGATATATAGATAAAACATAATGTTAGTCTATATATTTTTGCGTAGAGTTCCACCAACGATACATTTTGAATGCGTAATACTAACGCTTTGTTGGTACATCTTGGCGCTGCCAGCGTTATGTATTTCGATTCATGGATATTGCGGACAAATTAATGTCCCGCCGTGATTCTGTCATGCAACCCAATGTCATAGGCCCTTGGAGGGTTTCCATGGTTTTGGCTACGCTTGTCATTTGTAGGATATCAACTAGTGCAACATGTGTGTTGTTAAAAGAAAACTAAATGAATACTAAAGAAATTGAAAAATGCGCAGCTAACCTCACAAATGTTAAAAAACAAATCGGTGAAAATCAGAGAAAGATGCATGCATTTCAGCATAATGACTCTGGTGCTTCTGTTGTTTCCTTACAAAGATTTCTTTTTTTTAGGAAAAGAATCATTAATTACTTGAAAAACATCCTAACTGGCAGATTCTTATTGTTTAACTCCCAACAGTCCAAATTAGGTTCCTAATATCTAATTGCTAAAGGCTAGATGAAGGAGCTGTGATAAAGTGCTTAGTTTGATGTAAAGTTAACTTACACTGTCATCCATATCCGCTTTGTGTAACGGATCGCTTGAAGCACCTGCGTTTCCTTACCAAAATAAGAATAACGCTGATGCACACTGGGCATTGTTCACACCTATCGTTCGGTGTCAGTGGATTTAACATTTCAATTTTCCAATAATTTGTTAAGTATGGTTTATTAGAAAAAAAATCTAATCCCAAATTAGTTTGTTTGTACTGTACCATACTAAGGCGCTTGTTTTGTTTGGAATTTGCAATTATGTTGTGGTATTATTAGAGTGGTCTCTTGTGGTGGTGGTGGTGGTGTTTTTGCCGATTCATTGTGTTTACTGTTCCAAGGGATTATATATATACAAGATTGTTAGTACAGCTGTGAAGATATCCGTCGACCCTTGCGCCATGATAACCAACTTACTGCTTTGCCATATAAAAGCTAATGATTTTTATGGTAGATTTTATAAATCTTTTTTTTAAACGATGTTTCAAGGCAGCTGTATGGTTACTGCCTTGCTGGAAGCCATTTGCTTGTAGCGTCTCTGCGCGGCAGTTACCGTCACAGTTACGGTGACGCTGACGACTAACACACTGAATATCATTGATGATAGATGAAAAACAAAAATTAATAGAATTCACAAGACCCGTTCAAGGTTCATTTAAGCCACATTGCGAAAGGATGTGCCCTTCCCTCATGACGAGGCGTCAACTCCCACACCTCAGCGGAGAGAAACTGATGAATATCTGGCTAATCCCAGTCGGCTGGAGCCGCCAACATCGACTCGCCATCAGCAAAGAGGATCAAATGCCTTTTAATGAGCCTGCCCGGTTCACAAAGAGGATCAGCTTCGACTGTAATCAAGAACGTGACTTAAATTAAGAGGATAATAGAACAAACAAAATAAGGTTGTGGTGTCGGCTGACAGCGCCAAGAGAGGATTAAACGAGCTTACAGACCTTCCTTCACCTTTGGCCAGCGGCTGGTGGACCTGACGGTGCCCGGGGAGACTGGCTGGTCCTTCCCCACCGAGGGTAATGGGTTAGTAAGACGCACTCTAATTCTACCTCAAGAATCAATACACACATTCCTGACGCAAGCTGTATCTAAAAGTTGTCTTCTGTTGACCTTTATCATAACGGGAGTTCGTTATATAATGTGATTTGACTGTACTGTAGTTTAGCGTTGCATTGCAAACGCATGTAAATCATTATGTATGTAAATCATTACGGTATCAGTGATGTGTGCACGACACATTGCATTACCCTGCTTTAACCAGCATCTCCCCACGTACCACATTAAGCTGAATGAAGTAGGTCAACTTTTGACATACTTAAAGCAATTCTCCCCCAGTACTCAAGAACAAAAAGCCGCTTTTGCCTCTGTAGACTAAGCCCTTTGACACGCCTTTTTGGTAAAACAATGCGAATTGTAACATTCCTTGTGTGCTTTCTATCGTCATGATAGTTGTTATTTATCATAACGCACGTAAATGGGTCCTTCTGAAAATTTACCCAAGTGAAAATTCCTTGAAAGATGCCCTCGGAAGAAGTCATTCGCCGCCACACACACCTCAGAGCACATCACCCACATATATGATTATCACCCGTACAAAATATTAGGCCAAGTAGCCTGTCTTCCTTACCACTCACCAGTACATACCACTATCGAACCCACACTACGCACACACGCGTCTCTCACCACTTACTGATCACCACACTTCTGTATACCTTCATCACTATATCACACCATCCTATATCATCTATCACTGCATTACACCATCCTGTATAATTATTTAATTTCATTGCACCATCTTATATCATTAGCTAACGCTGTATTACACCATCCAGTATCATTAACACCATAATGCACCATCATATATCATTATCTAATACCATGTACACCATCCTATATTAACACCATGTGCGCCATCCTATATCAGTAATCTTAACCACATTGCACCATCCTGTATCATGCACAACATCGCCTATAAATAATTCGAGTCGATCTGGCCTGTGTGTGTGAGATAGTATGCTAGTGGTGCCCTGTCTCTTGAGTTTGTATACACCCGTATGTACGACGTTTTTACTTCTGTTTATATACACGCTAGCCAAAGCAAGGTACCATTTATTGACCAGCCATGAGGGGAGGATGAACACCTGGGTTGGGTGTAGACCGACTGCCATGCTCAGGATTCGAACCCACAAGGTCCCAACCTCAGGCGGGCTCGTGTGTGTAGTAATTTTGCTGAACTGACAAACGGACATACCTATTGTTCAACTCGCCCCGGCATTGTACAGTGAACAGAATGTCTCTGTGGAATTCCATGTGATCGTAGAGAAATATAACGGACCACAACCGGTTACCTTTATTTTATGGAGCAAGTTAAAGTGTTGATCGTCAGTGACTTCAGACAGTGATGCGTAATATAAGGCAGTGACGGACTCGATGTCCGTCTGTTCTCTCCTGTATATTTCCAGATTACAAATCTTGTCAGTCAATATTTCCAGGTTACACGACTGTTCGATTATATTCCCAGGTTATATAACCCTCCTGTGGTTTGGTACTGATGTCCCAGCCCTTGCCAGGGTGTGGGTGGAGCCACTGACTGAGGCCTTCCGTACCTTGCAGATGCCAACGGCCAAGTGCGGGAGCTGGTCTTCCCTAAAGGCCTGGACCTGGATCGACCCAAGCGTGCCCGCACCACCTTCAGCGGCGACCAGCTGGCTGCCCTAGAACGAGAGTTCCGACGCAACCAGTACCTGGTGGGTCGGGAGCGCTCACTCCTTGCTGCCAGGCTCGGCCTCTCCGAGACCCAGGTGAGGGCCACCTTAAGGGCTAGATGAGGGCCTGTTGAAGTACCAGGTGAGGGGTAGTTTTTCGAATCAGGTGAGGACCAACTTAAGGACTAGATAAGGGCCAGCTCAAGTATCAGGTGAGGGGTACCTCAAAGGATCAGTGAGGACCAACTGAATTAGCTTAAGGACCAGGTGCGGGGAAGCTTGAGGACCAGGTGAGAGCCAACTTAAGGACCAGGTGAGGGAAGCGAAAGGGTGCAAGGTGGAGGTCGTGGTGAGGGACGGGATGAGGTCGTCGGGATTACCCAGCCAACAGCTGTGCACAACATCCACGGGCGTCCTTTCGAAGCTTGAGAAACTTTACGTTGGTTTAGGTTAGACAGTTGTGATATGTTGTGTATTTCACTATCATAGAGGTGTGGCTGTGTTCAGCAGACAGATGCAAAGACAGCCAACCATCAGACAGACATAAAAAGAGACAGATAGCCACAGAGATAGGCAAGCATAAGATATCAGACTGACATGAGTGACCTAAATATTCAGACGGAGGCAGAGATAGACAGTGTCTGAGGCAGCGTTGTTGTTGTTGCAGGTGAAGGTGTGGTACCAGAACCGTCGCACGAAGCACAAGCGGGACAGGGAGAGGGAGCACGAGGCTCCCACCACCACCGCCACCCTCACACCCACCTCCCGCGCCGTCCTGCCACCCATCCTCCCACCTACCACCACGGCCGCCACGCTCTTCACCTTCCCGCCCGCCGCACCCGCCACCACCTCTTCCCTCCATGTCCTCACGCCCAAGCTATGCGCCCCTGCACCTACGCTGGCGGGGCGGATGACACCCACCCCACCCACCACTTCCGCCATGACCGGCTTCACGCCCGACCCTCGTCACTGCGGGGCGGCGGGGCCGGGGCGGAGGCCTCAGGACGGGGCTGGAGATCATCATGCGGGGCGTTGTTCCCCGCCACCCACCGCCAAGCCGCCCTCACCGCTCCAGACAAGGCCCCTAGGCGGCCTGGAGTACCACATGGGCGGCGGTGTGAAGCCCGATGTCGGCCCTCCCTTCACTCACCCGCTTGAGAAGACCTTCTCCAGGAGCCTACCCACCCTCCTCGGCTCCTTCCACTCTGTGACACCCAGCGTCACACCCTCTGCCTTCCGCCCACTGTTCCCACGCCCACTACACCCACTGACCCTGCAGCACCACGCCCTCGCGCGCCCTCACCCGACCTGGTTACCTTAGTGTCAATACACTGGATGAATTTGCTCAAGTTCTGTTATATCATGTTTCAGCTGACACACGAAGCCCATTGGTCGTCTACCAGAGCCACCAGTACCTGCGCGTTGTCACGGGTCATCAGTTGCTGATGCCTACCTCCTGCCATATCTGTAAAGATCGATCTGTATCGTTCTTGTCTAATTAAAAAGACGTTTAGTTATAGATACGTATTGTCTGTTGTATGACCTGTACAGCAATTTAAAGTACAGCATAGCTAGTCTTTAAGGAAGGTAAAGACATTGTGTGCTGTTCTAGTCGATTGATCGGATGTATCTGTGATTATGGCTGCCAAGAAAGTTGAAAACATTTCTGTATCATAAACAAGGTTGGAAGGTGTCGTGAGCTTGGTAGTCTCACAAGACATGTGTGGCCTGCAGCTAGGACTGTACTGGTCCCTCAGTACGTAACGTCCAACCGCTCCTGCCGTGGCCACATAATCAAAGGATCTCATGGAAACAATGCACTTTAAAACCACTTAAACCCCCGCCCAATTGCGTCCCTTATCACTTGGAAAATTGGTCAGCCAGGCATGCAAGATTTCCCTAGCCCACCTTTCACGGTGGCCCCGGCATAACAAGCCCCTGACGATAAGGGCGACTTTGCTGCTTGAATGAGTGGGGATATGATTCACGAAGTGTCGTTGGGTTAGTGCTATCCTGACCCACAAGAGGTCGTGTAAGGGGTGAGATATTATTAAAGCCGTGGAGATAAACGTTGAAGCGCTTGGCGAAAGTAATTGTCGTTGAAGAAAGCTGTTCAGTCGTTGTGAACCACAGTATTATCACACCACAATAGATTTAAATACGAACTCCCGCGCGTTCATTAAGGTTATGCCGTGTTGGATCTTAATACCCTACTCTTCCTACATATTCAGTAGGATTATATCACTGGATTTAAATACAAACCTACACCTTCAGTAGGATTGTACCTTATTGGATTTGAATACAACCATACAACATCATTATTGGGAGAAGTTTAGCAGTGCAGTATAACAGTAACTGTACTTATATTGAGACTACACAGTCATACACTGGGATATGTTGGCGTGAGTCTTGTTCCTGCCTGGTTAGCATAATCTGTCGTTTGAGGTGTATGTGTTGTGCTTACGTATTATTGTGTAAATGGTCGCGGTCGCTTATCAACTGGAGGATTTATGCCCTTAAATTGATGATATTTGCAGGTGGTGTCAGAAATCAATATATGCGAGTTTGTTATAAATTTTATTTAACTGATGTGTTGTGGGGCAGGTGTGAGAGTGCCAGTCAGACTTTGTTCACCACTGCACCAGTACCAGCAGCTTCAGCGTCTGATACCTTCTGATCAGTTTGGTTACAAAATTGTAAATGGTTACCCCGTGAGCGTCTCGGCTGGGAGGCTCAGCCACAGTATAAATGCTCTGCAAAAATAGTCTCAAAAAAGGTACTGGGTCCACTATATTTGTGTGGGCAGTGCTATCTGGCTGCGGGTCTGACCACAGCCAGGTACTTGCCAGTGTTGACGAGTGAGGTACAGAGGTTGGACCACACGCTGATCACCAGCGTGGCCACCAGGACCAGACCCACCAGCATGTACAGCACGTACGGCACGATGATCTTGCTCGACCCCAGCAGCTCTTTCTCCCCTAGGCTGTCGTGGTCTAGGGTGAGCAGGGTGCTCACCAGAATGTAAAGGGAGGATGGCAAGCTCCACCGCTGAATGGGCGCGAAGATAGCCAACCCCAGGACAATATAGACCACAAGGATGGCCAGGTACACAGACCAGGGCGCGACCTGGCCCCGACGGGAGGCCTGCCGAGAGTAAGGAGGGTAGCCCAGTTTACCTCGTCTTTGTATCACCGGGTTCACTCCACCATAGGGCTGCTCACCTCTCGTAGTCCGATATTGTGAGCTGTTTTGAGCACCGCCAGCCATACTGTTCGACGCGCCACTCGAGGCACTACTTTCGTCAATGTCTCTAGGTGTGGAGGACAGAGCAGAACTGGAGCCGAGGGTGGAATCTAGTGCCGGCACTCTGGCCTGTTGCTGGATGTCCGACGCGCGTCCTGAGGGCTGGGGTCTGGCGCCGCTGGGTGTCCCTATGGAGCCAGGCAGCTCCCCTGGGCCGTTGGGTGTGACGCCGGCGCCGTGTTCCATCCCTCCGACCCCAGCGCTCGCGCTGGTCGAGCTCTGAGGTCTGCTGGCCAAGTTGAGCGTGCTGACGGCCGAGCCGCCCCGACCGCTTCCGTACTGACCGGCGCGCCCCTCGACTACGTGGCCACGTCCATCGGCGACTTTCCCTTGCTTTCCAAAGCCGCAGCGCCACGCCCACGCTTTCCCAACTCCTTCGCGAATGGTAAGGGCGCCGCTGATGGTCAGCAAGAGGACGAGGGGCGCCCCAATTAGGGAGAAGAGAACAGCGAAGATGCGACTGAAACCCGTGCGGAGCGTCATACCGCTTGGACCTGCGAAATGAGAGTCGAAAGGTAGGTTAATACAAGGAGGCAAGTGGTTTGTCACAAACAGCTGCCTCTCCTGGTTAGGATGGCAGGATCATGGTGAATCATCTAACAAAATGGAGAGGAAATTCTGTGAAAACTATATTTGGCAAAAGACGAGTAACATATTTGTATTAACCCAGAACCCTATTCTAAGAAAGGCCCCAAGACATATCTCTAAAGGCACGTACAACCCAAGACTGCTATATCCAGCTTCAGGGAAACTTAGACTCCTTTGGAATGAGAAGTTCTTTGACGAGAATGTACTCCTAATGATATAGCTCTGCAAAAGATGACTTTGCACTCGGTGTAATCTCATGCAGGCGGAGTCCGGTAACACACAAATACACATATAATATTGATGTACAGTAAAAGCAACCACTAACATAGTTTCTCGACCTAGCGGGATTAATATCCTTCAATTCTGGACCCAGTGGTAAGGCCCCAGATGAGGCAAGTGCTTGAAATAAGGTGTATTGGTAAGTATGGGCCATAGGAAGTCCCCGTTCTTAATTATTTCCACATGCCATCAAATGATTTTAGTCGTAATTTACAAGGTTGAACTTAAAAGACATGACTTTGTTAAAGTATACATCATCAATCGCAGAAATCAAAAGTTTATCGAAAAAAATGCTCGTGTAAGGAAAAATGTAGCACAAAAATCTGATTATTTTTTTTCAAGAACTATATTAGTGACAGTTCATGTCACACTACAATCGGCATACCAAACCGGCGACACTTTCAGGGCAAGTATGTCTAACTTTAATCGTGAATCGGATCATAACTTAACCTTGATGCGTATACTTCAACTAACATTCTGGACTAGGAATGTAGCCTTCGGAATTCTAATTTTTACTGTGTAATATGTTCACTGAACACATACCACAGAAAGTTACCCTTTATTGTATGTATAATGGCACCAAAACTTTTACTGGACTAACTTACTGGTTGACAGATGACCCCATATGCAATTGTTTACACGACCACATAATCATGGGTATCAGGGAAGCCTTAAACAATGCTCGAGTTCTTTCATGCATTTCAATTGTAACTTACTCCCTTATTGATATATATATGTTGCCGGAATTTAAAACTTTCAAATTATTTACTTATACGCATTGAAAAAAAAATAGCGAATAGAGCTCAAGAAAAGTAGGTTCCAATTATATTTACTAGAGAGAGCCGGCCATTGTCCAAACGACTGATTACAGGCATACGCTTTATACTAATCGTCTGTGCATGTTCATCTTTGCTGTGAGTAACGTAAACAGCCATCGATCCTGTCTGACTGCAGCAAATGATAAGGCCACATATATCCTGCAGGCGGTGTATTTTGAAGGAAAATTTGCGTTTATGGCCTACAGTTGTAAAATCCACCCGAAGCATTCACCAGGAGAAGCATTTCACAAGTAGGTTCACGTACTATATCTTTTTTTTTTTTATGTTGAAGGCTCCAGTCTAGGACAAAAGTCCACATCAAGGCCGGGCCCTAATTGAAATATAGAGAGAACTGAGAAAAGGGGGGAAAAACAGACAGG
>JAUUDW010564745.1:4779-19605 GCA_032361385.1 Panulirus guttatus | reverse complement strand
ATAAATAATATATCAAGAAGCGGGAGCAAAGCACAAGGATCAGATATTTTGCCTGGCCAACACATGAAAATGTAATAAGTGAGTTGAGGCCATTTGGTCCTTTGTGTGTGTGTGTGTGTGTGTGTGTGTGTGTGTGTATATGTGTGTGTGTGTGTGTGTGTGTGTGGAGGGGGGGGCGTTAGAAGTACATATTCCATGATGTATAGGAATCTCCATCTCCGTGGATGAAGGTGACTCCATCACAAGGGGGATGATTGTAGGGTTGGAGGCATCCCCAGCTCAGTGGTGAGTCTTGCAGTGTATGTGAATCATCTCACAAGAAAAGAAGGGGCATTTTGGATAAAAAGTAAGAAATAGAATTTGTTTGTGCTGTTGTATGAATATCTTACTGATGGATAAATTATCCCACAAGATTTATATGCTGATATATGGGATCATATGAGAGATGTTTCATGATATTAAGGAAATATGGTCTCATATAAGGTTTGAAAAGCATACATAAAACACCTTCACTTTTCACCGTGCCATGTTGCTTCATTCATAAACTTATTAAGTGTATTAGTAATATGCAAAGATTTTATGGCTGCTTGGTTTTTGGCTTTTTTGTCTATACAGAATTATTCTAATGTAGTTAAAGTTTCGTTTTTTGAGGGTAATAGCAATGTAACTCAGGTGTAAAGGATCCAGTTTAATTTTCTTTCTTAAAGTAGTGCTTTGTTGAGTTTTGAGATCTTTGCTAATATAGTGCTCTTTCATGTATAAATGCTGAAAGTATAGGTTTTTTATACATGCTGTTTGATATTCTGTACCAGCTTTGAAGTTTTAAACAGATGTATGCACATCCAAAATTATTTTGTTTTCAATTGATAGTTTTCAGGACTTTTTTTAAAACTACACCATTCCATATATATTTTCACATGTTAACACATGCACTACTTTTTGGCACTGAGTAGTGCTTAACTTGTTTCACAGTTAACGGAACAGTTCCGTAGTCAAGTAACAGAACGCCTTGAGGTAGTGAAGCAGAGTAGTGGTGAGGAGGGGTCACTGCTGAACCAGATGGACAAGGTACCACGCTCCCAGCTGATGCTTAGAAATGTTGTTAGTGTCATAATGTGCTGTTTTTGTTGCATGATCTCATGTATTCTTGCACTCATAATTTTGCCATAGCTGTTTCCATTTTGTATTCGTTATACATGCACCAAGTTGTTGCTTGCCCATGTAGTGATTTTTATTTGATGTTCTGTTTGCATTTATCTACATAGCATTGTTATTGATGAGGAAGTAAAGATTTATATAAAACTTATGCTCATTGAGTTTCAGCATAGGTGTGCTTCTTTTGCACACTGAAGAAACAAAATGTAGTTAATTTTAAGTTTGTTCTGCAGATACCTTAAACATTATCTATTTTGAAGAAAGTGGTTTGAATATTGATTTAACTGGAATTCATCATTTTATCATTATTGCCATTTGTTATTGGGATAACTTTTAGTTTGATAATTAAACGAGAAATTTCTGTGGTCATTAATTTAAGCACTGGAACTCAGCAGTTATGGAGACTCTTTTGCTGAGGCCACCCACTTTAGGGAGTTCCCAAAGGGAACAGGCATCAGAGATATAGATAGATAGGTAGATAATTGTTCCAACAAGTTATGCTTAAAGTGAACATACACAAGTTTTTCATCTTTATGAAGAACAAAGTAGACCCAGAATCACATTTCATAATATAGAAATACAAGGCATTTAGAATTAGGAGTTATGAATTTTTCAAGAAAAGAAAATATGATTGGTGTCTTAGATCCCTATGCATGACAGTGATTTCTGATTTTACATTGTGTGTAATATTATTAAACATAGTTACTTCAGTTAACATTATGCCATTCATATAGTTGATAGTATTTATGTTTTATTGTTCCACTTTCAGTGCTGTTTTCAGGTAACTGATATTCTGTGGTAGTTAATGAAGATGAATTATAATTGATTGTTTTCATTTGTGAGAATTTCTTTATAATTTTACTAAGTTGATGTTTGTGAATGATACATTTTGATGACAGTGCTACCTACATTCTTCACCTTGGATGATGATACAGTTTTGGAGATGATTGTTTTTTTGTTTTTATTTTATGGCTTAGTGGATAAAAGAGAGCATGGGTTCATCTCTTGGACTGAATTTACATTCACCACTCTTCTAGGTATTTTTAGAGTGGGGTTTTACCATTATGATGTCGCACCTTTTTCCTTTGTACATATGTAAAGATGAAGAAGTGTAAGTCTTCAACTTTATTAATGCATAGAATTACATGGATTGTGGTTTATAGTACTTAAGAGCACCAGAAATGCAAAAGATAGATACACAGAACCAACACACCATATAGAATTAAACCTTCACAAACTAGACATTCAGGAGGTTATGTAGTTACAAAATCTATGATTATATATGATTATGTTGCATATGTTAAATGATTAGAATTAATTTACTGTAGTTTAGGTTCTGCATATGTATTAGGATTTCATAAGTGTTGAAACATAACCTAACATAAACCTTTAGTTAAGTAAGATAATCATGTTTTGCTGAGTATATTTTAATATGATAAAAAATATCTTGAACTCAATTTTTCTTGAGTAAAAGATGATAAAATGTATACCAAAAGGAAGCCATATCCTAACTGTTTGCAATAACAGATGATCTAATGCTTTACCATTTTTCTGTTAACTGATATCTGTAGAGGAAATGTTCATTTAACAGTTGAAGCTATACCTGTTGTAATATTTGAAGCTATACTCGTTGTAACATTATGCCTTTAATCCTTTGCCTGAAATCTGTGCATTTATATGTTCCCTGACCCCCAGCTGACTGCATCCATGCATCTTTGATTACCTGTTTTTAACAGTTGAATACACCTCCAAGGTGATGCCATCATGTGGGTATGTTTTTCTCATGCTTACCTACTCAGTTACATTGAAAAAGTTTAGAATAGTGAATGCCCTCAGTCTGACGTAAAGGGAAATTACTATTTAAAAAATGAGTGATGGGGTAAAAGATCTTGATACTGACAGTGAATATGATGGAAAATATTTGAATACCAATGATACAAGTGATGAAGATGAGATTTTTTTTTTCTATTTTTGGTATGTTATCCATTAAAACTGTCATGAATCATTATCCTTTCTTGTTGTCATCTCTGTCCATGTTTAAGTGTTTAAGGTATACTTATGAAAGTAAAAGATATATTTTGAACTCAAAAACAGCATTTTCTTACTACAGGGTAGGCCAGTGAGCAAGAGAAATGAAAGTCCCACCCGCTTTGGATACATATTAAATAATAATAAGGTAGTATACCAGTAATAGCCTGTGGGGAACTCACATTCTACCCCAAAGCACAGGATCATCTTCACAAAGCTACTAGTCATCATGACCATCTGTCTTGTAGATGGGTATTTGCATCATGAACCCAAACCTGTAATATGATAAAGCATACACCTTCGACTCATTTCTTGGAAACCCCAAGCCACACTACAGAAAATGGAAAGGAGTAAAGCATTTATAAACTTTGTAAATGACTAGCCAAAAAGACTTGAATGAAATCTGTATATTTTTTGCAGATGACACTAAGATTATGAGAAAACTGAGGAATATTTTGTATATAAAGCTTGGAAAGATATGTCCTTCTTCATAGTAATGATTAAATTTATCCCAACCAAATGCAAAATGATGAAACTAGGGTACTGTGAAATGAGAACAAGTTATAGTCATCATCGAGAAAGGAAGGCAAGTACAAGAATAATCCTGTGAAAGGGAATTAGGGATTAATGTAGTAGTGAGTCAGTCACCAGAATACTACATAAAAAAATTTGTTAATGGAGTAAAATATATAAATGAAAGTGTCATAACTGCCTTCAAGTTTGTGCATTAACAGATTTTAAAAGAAAGGTTCACTGCATTTTTAGACACAAATTAGAATATGTAATACCAGTTTGGCAGGTATGGGCCATGTGCATAGAGAGAGTGTATGTAGTCTTAGATCTATATTTAATGTCTGAAGAATATTTCAAAGATTTTTCAGGTAGTGGTTATAACTTAATATTGATGGCCTTAATCACTATGGCAGTGAATGGGCCAAAAGTTCAACTAGCCAAACTACCAGTTTGGATGTAGATCGCTAGAGAGGGTCCAGCGGAAGGTAAGAGAAAGTTTACATGAAATAACGAAGCATAGCCATATAGAGAGGTCCTACATGGAGATGTCAGCTATTAGGACTTTTGTTTTAGTCAATAGCTCCAGTCATGGATGGTAATCCTCATTAAGGCCAGGCCTTGTATGAAACAAAAAAGGGTAAAGGAAATAGAAGAAAATGAGAAGAGTTATATAAGAGTTCTTTAGGAAGTGGAAAATTTCCCAGGAAAATGGAGTAGATTATAGTTGTTAGGCAAGACAGTTAAGATTCCAAAGTTTAGCAGTGTAGGGAAAGAAACATATACCATAGTGGCTTACCCTTTGCTCGCAAACAGTCAAATAGTAGTAATGTGACACATCAACTTGTTGAGTATTGCATGGTCTGTCAGTGAGTGGAGGCATGCTAGCTGCCAGCTTTTGGAAAGAGAAGCCATTGTAATAAAAGGATGAAGGATTGTGGGAGATATGATTATAACATTTTTGATCCTTAATTGTTCTGATAATAATGACATGGAAGAGGTTTCTGAGATGGGGAGAAACTGTTTAGATAGGAAACACATCATAAAACAGACCAATAGAAAAGTCTGAAAAGATGTGAGGAAATGTTCCAATAGTATTAAAGTAGTGATAGCGGAATAAACTAAGCAAGAAGTTGGGAATACAGAGAACATTAAAAAAATTCAAGAAACTCTTTGCGAGAAAAGAATGGTGTTGAGATGGGTGCCAACAAGCTATAAAACTCTCTCTTCTTATCCTTAAACAGATAATCACACAGTGTACACTTGTGCAAGTATCTTTAAATACTAAACCGCCTTTGTTATTCAGGACTATATAAGTAGACACAACATTTTCATATAGGTACTGTACAAAGGAAGACCAAAATTTTGCATAAATGCACAATTTTTTGCAGGTTTGATGAATTATGTTTCTGTGCACATTTGTGTGATTCTTTTTGCCTATCAAGCTGCTGTATAGTATCTTTTAAAGTAACATGTTTTAGCACTTATCACTAATGCTGTGATTCATCTCAGGCAACAGTATGTGTCACCACTGTTTTTTTTATTTGATCACCCTAACTTTGTTGACACATGTTTTTGATGTTCCCTGTTACTCTTATTTGTATTATTTAGTAAGGGAACACCCTCACAACTACCAGTTGATTTACAGCTTAAAATTGATGGATTCTCAGTGAATATGACAATGCCATATAGAGATATGCTGTCATATTTAAGGAAATCCTTAGAGCAGCTGGTAGTGGGTAGGTGGGAGGTGTCAGCCCATTGATGTTGTGACCCGTATGTGTCCTGTTGCAGTCCAACCCAGAGGCAAGTGGCTACCCGCAGAAGGAAAGACAGGAAGAAGCAACATCTTTCTCCAGTTTGGCTGACCAGGTACTGCCCACCTCCAGATCATATTGGTTATTCTGGGCCTCTTACCTGTCGGCAATATGGAGCAATGGCATAGATTGCATGTTGCATGATCATTTGCATGCGTTTGTTGCTCTCTGTAGTAAGCATTTTTAATTTCACACTAAAGCTACAAGTAAAGGATGGAATATATGATTTAAGGTTCTATAGTACAAAGAAACCCAGATAATTATGTGATATAGTGAAAGTAATAGACGTAAGAATTTTATAGACAAATTGTTGTCCAACTGATAGTGTGAAGTATGATCTGACAGCTGACAGTGCAGGCGAAGCGGGCAGCTGAAGAAGCCACAAAATCTGTTTCAGTTGCCAGCAAACAAGCTATGGAAGCCAGCAAGCAGGCACAACAGGTGGGTTCATCACTCATGTAAGATATAAATAAAGTGAAGGATCGCATGTTTAAATGAAGCTTGAGAGATAGGCTAGAATGGCAAGTGAAGCTTTACAGATATAATTTTTAAAGAACTCATGAAATTACTGGTATAAGTCTGACATGTAATTAAAGTTATGAAAAATGTTTAATTGGCAAACCAGCTGATTCTTTTGGCATCACAGAAGGAATCATGTACAGTCCCCTCATTTTCATGGGTACTAAAGTGACCAGCATGCAAGATAAATGCATTGTATTTGGGTATTCATATTTATCACTAGAAAATAGATACATGTGGTGGCCTTTCTTTGTCTGTTCCTGGTGCTACCTTGTTAACATGGGAAACGGTGATCGAGTAAGAAAGAAAAAAGGTTTATAATTGCCCTAAGCCCCAGAGACCATTCCTTGGTTTTCTCTTTATATTTCTGGGAACAGCATGAAATATTAAATTATTTTTAAACTAGTGGATCCATTTTTGAAATTTTTATATGAATAGAGTATGAGAATGTTGGTATGAAAAGACATGTGTACTTTTCTGATTCATGACTTTTAGACTTGTTGTGATAAAGAAAATAGTCATGTACCCTTAAACAGCAGCATTGCCTCCTCTTTTTGTCCTTGTGTGTGAATATAACTTCCTTCTTGAAATGATGCATTATCTTTCAAAAGTAAGAAAAATATTTAGAGAATTATATTAACAACATCTTATTGGCCAGGTTATCTGTTCCTTGTACTGCTTTGTTAAGACTACAAGAGGCAAGAAGGCATAAAACTTGCATATGATGACTAGGATGGCTATATTCAGTGGGTAACATGAATTTTGAAGGCAGTAAAAAATACTAGAGGTTGATCTTTGTCAATTCAGTGTTGAGCAGCTTCAGAATTATTACTTGTTTAATGTATGAAATGTAATGAGTGAAGTTTTCAAGTTCATCACTGGTTTGATTATCGTTAATATCTACTCATGCTGGTATATTGTTTGCTGCTGTCAGCTAGTGTTTTGCAAACTGGGACAGAGTTTTAGTTATTAAACCTTTCCCACAAAATGCTTGGGTCCAGTGTATGTGACTTCATTCATGCATGTTTTAATTTTTGACATCAGTATTAGAAAACAAGGGGTGGTTTTCTCATGCTTGCTTAGTGCAGGTGGAAAGTATTGCCCAAGCCCATCCCATGATCAGTGCTTAGGAAAGACTCAGGCTTCACTGCTACTTATGATTCTAAGTCCTTTAATTATCCCCTTCTTTTACCCACCCAGCATTTCCTTCCCATCAAGATGTTCGCATTTTTTGTTTTTATATTCTAGCATTCCTCGCTATTTGAACTTTGCCTAATTTATTTTCTAGCTTTGCTTGCTATTTGAACTTTGTTCAGTTTATGCCATATTCTCAAGGCCCACAACAATAGTCAAAGCACATGAGCTCAGTGTGTACTTTCCTCGAATTAGCTCTTTCATTGAGGCAGTTGTAATATCTAGGGAAACTGTGTGCAGGATGTTCTCAAATTGTATATAAAAAAAAAGTTGAAATTCTCCTTAACTGTGTTATTAAGATTAACTGGAACATAGTTTTCAAAATAAGATACAAAGGTCATGTACAAGTTGTGGTAGGTATGTATATATATAAGATAAAAATATATATATTGGGTTATTATTCTCACCATATCCTATTGAGTTCACTGCGTTTTGTCAAAATGGTAGGAGCAATAGATAGAAGTAGTGGGGAGGAACAGTAGTCATGAGCATTAGGTTGAAATAATAGGATAAGAACTTTAGGAGGGAGCGTAATGTAAAAGTAGTAGGTTGGAACATTAGGCAGGAACATTAGGTAAGCAGATTAGGTGGAAGTAGTTGGTAGGAATGTTAGGCAGGAGACTCTGGAAGCACTGCGCTAGAGTTGCCCTCTGCCAGTAGCCTGTAATGGGTAAGGCACTGAAGGCTAAAAATGGCACCAGAGTTTGCTAGTTTGAAGACCTGCCATGGCCACCTCCTTAAGGGAGACCCTTTAGGGACTGTGTATCAGAGATATAGATAGTTACATAGATAGACATAGCTAGTGAGAAAGAGGCAATATCAGTTTGATATAATGCTACATTGTTTACTGAAAAATGTTATTGGTATTGAAATAGAGTATCATTTATCATATTAACTTCATAATTGTGCTTTTAGCAAGTGTTACTGCTACCCATGATTTGTGAGCAAATAAAAAGGTTATTTGTTGATTTTATCTGTCAGTGTATTTTACTGTGTGTATGATATGAATTACAAGCAAATTAAACTAACATAGAAGAAAGTAAGGGGAAGAAGTGCACATAAGCTGATGAAAAACACCAAGCCTAGCCAGGCCAAAGAGTTAGGGTCCCAGGGTCTTGTAAATATTATCTACACACAGGATACAGAAATACCATACAAGCAGAAGCTCCTTTTCAGTTATAAATAGAAAGCAGTGTCAAATTAATGAACACAGAAAAGGTTAGAATTTACGTGAGTGGACACTTTAACTGGATTGAAGAATGATACATACTAAGTATTTTTCTGCTATGTAGCAGCTTAATTTAACTTGCACAGTATTACTATTGTATACATATAGAACAGAATTCTTTCAGCAGTGTTAGAAGGATATCATCTTGAAAAAATAAGGTAACTTGAAGTCATTGCAATAATCATAATTGTGATGCTGGGGGAGATATTTCCCTAATATCACCATTTTGGCATTGACTTTAGCTTTTGATTTTTTCACAATCACAACCTTGCATCATTACTGAAAGGATTCTGTTCAGCATAAAGTATTCATCACTATATTTCTCAGTATACAGATGTCACCTTTGCTAATCTTTAATACAAATAAAATTCAAACTAAGTCATTAACCATATAGAGTAAAGTATCCATCAAAACTCAGTATGGTGTGTCATTTGCTGGTCTATGGCACAAGAAGAATAAGAATTAAGCCAAGTCACCAACCATGGGGGAAAGACACTGAATACCTATAAATTTCAGTCTGGGTAAAAGCCCTATTCACTTAAGTGCTTAACGTTTCAGTGTTACTTAATTTGATAATACATTTGCATTACTATAGAATTTACATTTTGGTTTATATACTTGCATCATGGCATCCCCCATGAAGAAACCAAAGGAAATGTTGATGTGAAGACAAGCTTGAAATCACCAGACAGCCCAGTGGCAAGACTGCTGTCTCCCAGAATCTAGCATGCATACACCACAGTTAAGAGTACAGGGAAAATTGAAAATATGAAGAAAGTTGAGACATTCTCTGATCGGCAATTTAAAAAGATGTTAGTAATCTGAATGGAAGGTCAGATTAGGAAACAGATGCATTAAGCTCAAGTATGATACATGGAAATGCTTCCTGTGTAAGCTGTCACTACAGAATTAGATAGTAAACATTTTTAATTAGTGGGAGTGAAAAAGTGGGGGACTTCAGGAAGTCAACCCTATTTTCATCATTTACTGTGAGGTTTGCTATGTACAGGTGTACTGGACAAGCATTTTTTTGGGACACGTTCCTTATGTACAGCAGAAGAAAAAGCATACTCCTGACCCAGTTGAAGGTTGATCAACTTTTCTTCATCTGTCATTACAGATTATTGACCAAGTATTGGTTCCATGTCACCAGGAGAATTAGGCAGGGTTAAGACCTTACCACAGGTAGCGAACTCATTTGAAGATGTCTTGACTGTAGACACACTGTATACATTTCAAGATGTAATTCATCAGTTTTTAGCTGATATCAACATAAGTTTGCACTGTATAAGTGTGGCCTTTTGCTTGCTGTGCAGGGAAATCTTGAGTTACATACTAACTAATGATGATTGGCAATTTGCCATAATGGGATATTTTGCATCCAGGAATAGTTGAAAACGTCTGTATGTCATAGTTTTGCAGAATTTTCCATGTATTTTGCAATCCAGAACAAAGCCCGAACCTGAGTTATGAGCACATATTTTCTTTATTTGCTGTCTGGTTGTAAAAGAAGTTTTAATGAGATGAGAGAGGCTCCTCTATTACCCATCAATTAGGTTAAGTCAGTTTTGAAATTATGAAATTCATCCTGCCATCCCCATTTTTTCTTTTTTTTTTTTGTATAACAACTTTCTGAGTGACATGTGCCAAGCAGGAGAAAAGGAGGTATAGGGATTGCAGCAAGTGAATGGTGCTATGTGCAGGAGCTACTGACTTGCCACATGCCTTTTAGCAGATCTTTTTTCAGATTCTATATAAGTACAGTTTGTATTATTTTGGTGGATTGATCATGTGCCTGCTCACAATTTGACATGGTAAAGTGGTGCTATAGAAAAGAAGTATGTGATAAAAGTGAATTTGTTCACGCACTGCATTGATACATAATCCTAATCTAGCCTACCTTGTACATTACTTCAATTTTATGTTACAATATTTATTACATTTGTTTGTGATTAAGAAAAATATTGTGAAAAATGGGAATTTTTATGGAGAGTAGATACTTACTTTTTGCCTCAGCAGTCCTTTCTATATATAGAAAGGAAGTGAATATGTTCGTGCATGTCTCTCTGTCACTGTTTTGTATTTCTTCATCTTTACTGAAGGAAGCCTTGTTATTCCAGTATTATATTTTCCTCTTTGCACTGGAGGCTAACCATTGAAGAAGTTTCCCCACCTAGTTCTGCATCTGGATAGTATGAAGACATATCTTCTTCACATGTACACTTCATTCTTTCATCTTATTTTCAGTAATTCATTTTGATATATTCATGTTACTCATGATATTATTTTGATTATTTTGTCCATATATTTCTGTTACATTATCTAGTCTATGCATAATACTATATTGCTCTTTGATGTCCAAACTCCTCATTCTGTTCTTTCTATATGTCTCTTTCTTTGAAACTATACTTCGGCTGCCTTTTCCTAATTATTTTTTATTATAGACCCATAGGTTTCACTTGCAATGAATGCTTTGAGATGCTACTTCTTTTAACAAATTTCTTAACACTAAATGGCTCTCATATTATTTTCTTAAGTAACTGATAATTCTGTTTTCATATCTAATGGTATTTTCACTTGAACACTCAGGTCAGCAAATCAACCTTTGAAGATTTGTCATTCATGGGGAAGCACACTCTTGGAGACTTAACGAAAACAGCACGAGAGGCAGCCAAGAAGGGTGGCATCTTCTCCAAGGTCAGCCTCAAGGTGAGAGGGACAACCACTATAACAGGACCTTGTGGGAAGTTCCCTCAGCTATTGCTTGAGGCATGGGATGTTTGTGACATAGAAGTGGTCAAAGCATTTGTAATGCCTAGTTACTTAGTAGAAAAATGTACATGTTTAGGTATCATGAAGGCATGCTTTCCTGATAAGATATTGGAAGTAGGCCCTGCATTAGTCAATAGACTGGTTAGATGAAACATTACTTGCAATGTGCAACTTTAGAAATGTATAGTTACTTATTCTGGAATGGTAGTGCCCCTAGTAATTGTTATAGTTAAAGGTTTGTAAATTCTAATGTCATACATACAAAAAATTGTTTAGTCACCTACCACATGGGTGTTTTCCAGCATCAGATGGGTACTTTTTATATGAATAGTGTTCTTAAAGTAGGAAAAATATAAGTCTTACAGAGTTATATATATTTCAAAGCCTTTTACCTAGATTTGTGTATGTAATTTATCATTATATCTATGATAGTCATTTCATAGATTTTGAGTAAACCACAGAAAAGTCTATGGGAATTGGTTGTAGATAGGGGCTGTGGTTTCGATCGATTATTCATGACAGCTAGAGGATAGATGAGAATGAATGAAGCCATTTCTTCACCTATTCGTAGCACTACATCATTCACATGAGAAATGGCAAATGTTTTTTAAAGAATGTAGAGTAAGCTTGAATAAGACGTGGCTCCTAGAGAATGTAGAGTAAGCTTGAATAAGACATGGCTCCTAGTAAAAGGCAATGAGTAAAGGGTTTAAATGGACGTCTTCAATGGAGTCCTTGGTGAAGGTTAATGACTGACAAGAATAAGCATATAGCATGTGTAATAGACATATTAGTTATGAAGAATGCAGGTTTTGAAATTAATAAACCTTTTCTTTCCAAGGTGGTGTCCTGCATGCAAAAGACATATTCCCTGGAAATACATGGGTCAGGACCTTCTGAGCCTTTATTCACCCTTTTTGAGCCACTTAAACATGATTACAGCTGTTTGCTCATTCTTGGCCCACTCTTGGCCAGTCTGCATCTTCTGCTAGGCTAATGTCATCAACCAACTAACTTTCAACCTATTAGTACTCACAGTTTGTAGATTGCAGGTTTCAATCCAAAGACAATCTCAATAAGTACAGAGAAAAGGTTTTTTGAAAAAAGAAAAAAAAAAAAAAAATAGGGGAAGGCAGGACATTGTAATAAAACTAGAAACAGATGCTTATGGGACACTGCCTTGGAGAAAAAATTGCTTCAGTTTTGAAAATTTTAAATCTTATCTTTGTGGTCTCTCTCATGAGCTAAGACTAAACCCAGAGGCAAAATAAAGTACCTTCACTGGGAGTCATAGATGCTGGAATATAACTCCTCTGAAGGAGGCATCCCTAAACCATACAGTATAGATCTACAACATCTAAAGTAAGGTTCTGTCTGATAAAGCCCAGGTTGAGCCAGTGATATAGAGATATTTCTTGATGAGAGAGGTTTCAGGGTTCCAAGGTGCACAAAAAAAAGAAAAAAAAAGAAATGTTCCCCTTGGATATCTCTAGTGAAGTCCATGAAATCTCTTAGAGATTTAACAGGGCATAAGAAGTGATGTATTCCTGATGAAATTTTGCCAGACTGGAGGACAATAGGGCTATTTCATATTTTGATAGTCTCATTCTTAGCAAAAAATCTGGGGGTTTTGTTCTTAACCCATAAGAGGTTGTTATCAAAGACAAGAAGATTCTTTTTTAGGCAAAGTGTAATTCAGTTACTCTCATCCTTGAGAACTAGGTTATAAGGAAGAGTTTTTAATAGAAGATACTGAGAAGCTAGTTGTAGGAAGATTATTAGATTTTAAAAGGTTTATGAGCTGGTCTGCATTGAAGGAGCAAACAGCCTCCACAAAAAGAAAGAAACAGAGTTTATTCCAGTTAGGGCCTGTCATAACATCACTGAAAGAGGTAGTACTACCACTAGTCTTGATGTAGTCATGATAAAGAATAGAAAAGAGCAGTCAACTTAAGGCTTCTGTCACGTCTGAGACATCAGATTCTTGAAGGAAAATTGAAAGGTTTCCAGACTGATTGGTCTAGTCTTTGAGTAGAGGGGCAGATATTTTGTAAAAGTCATTTGTTAAACATTCTCCAAGCTTCTGCCTAGTAGTAGTATTTGAAAAAATCCTTATGTATAAATCCCAGAATCCAGGACTTTGAGGATTGGATCATGCAGAAAAAGTTGAAGTGGTCTGGAGGAACCTGAGGTATAAACTAAGATGTATGGCAGAGATGAATGAGCCCATGGCACCACTTTTAGGGCTGCCAGCATTATTAAACCTTGAAAACCAGTTAGTTTGAGAAGACTTTTTCCCAGAAGATGAAAGTGGGCAAAAAATGGATCTGGTTTTAACAATGCCAGTCCTTGGACAGAGCTTCTGTTGCAGCTGCCTCTTCCTGCATATGATAGAGTGGGAGGTATGTGAAAGAAGAAGAATGAACTTGAATGTGAACAAAGTAGAGTAATGTGCAAAAGGGAGATGAGACAGGATGGTTTCAGAGTAAGTCTTATCAGAGAGAACCTGGGGAAGTGGATTCAAAAGTAGTTGGAATCATGGGGACTGAAGTGAGTCATAGGGTGAGAGAGAGGATTAAGGCCCTTTCTAAGGTCTTTGATGCATTGAGGAGTGTGTGAAAGGAGAGGGCACTGTCTGTTTGGGCAGAAATGGGTTAAGATACAGTTTCCCTGCCAGTGATGTACTGGGTTCTGAAAGAGGGTAGATGGATTGGAAATGAAATGCCTGAGGACATTACGTAGAATGAAGTGGGTTTATCCTGTTAATATTTTCTCATATATATCATTGTAGTGAACTGATAGTTGTGTTTGTGCAATTTTGCCTGGTAAAAATCCATGCTAGCCTTCATTCATGAAGTTATTGCTATTCATATGTTCAAGAATGTGTTTTTATCACCATTTTATATACTTTGATTATATGAAATGTAAAATTTATTGGTCAGATTATATGTGATGTAAAATTTATTGGTCAATACTCTTTAGCTTAGATCCTCCTGTGTGTATTGGTGTTATATATATGCTGTTTTGTGTACATCTCTTACATTGGGCATATTGATACTTTCTCTCAGTAACTTCATCAAAGGTTTGCTAGTGCCATTTTTCTGTTTTTTAGCCCTTAAATGCCGGGTGACTTGCAGAAAGTTGATTGTCATGTGGACAAAAAAGTGTTCTTGAAATTTTCTGTTTGCCATTATTAGGGGAAAGAAATACATGTAAAAGTAAAGGATGAGCAAGAAAGTGAGCTAGTATCCCTTACATGGGGTAGGCGTAACAATGCAAATTAACACGTAGGTCCTGGGGTAGTAGTGGAGAAATAGTGGAAGAGAGTTTTGGAGGTATGCATCATTCTCATTTTCTGTTTTCCTTCATATTATTGGTTCCCATTAAACATTTAAGGATACACATGTTAAAGTAAAGAATACGTACAGAAAAGTGAGCTAACATACAAGTATTTTGTAGTATAGTTCTTCCCCTCCAGGGTATTGAAGAAATGGCCGAGGAGGGCATGCATCATAGTCTAAGGTGTCAGTGAGTCGCTACTAATGCTACCAGGGTAGGGCAGACCCTAAAACCACATTTACTAGCTTTATAGAGATCATGATA
>JAUUDW010564634.1:1574-11986 GCA_032361385.1 Panulirus guttatus | reverse complement strand
ATAAAGGCTGATAATTGCTTAGTATCATGCAACCTTAGGCCCTCTTTTATGTGGCTTCTGCATTTTCGAGGTTAAGCCTAAGCCAGGATCTGTGGGGTCCAGCGAAGCGGGGGTCTGTTGACGGTCCCCGCCAAAACGTGAACACCCCCACACTCCGCCGCAGCCTCGGGCCGGCCGGCTGTGCTGCCACCATCCCCCCTTGGTGGTGGTGATGGCGGGCTGAAGAATCGCGCTACAGACGTGGGAGAGGAATGCCTTCCGCTGTCGCTGCCTCTTCGCATTAGATGAAACAAGTTGCGACAGTTCACGAAGTTACGTACTTTATCTTCGGTAAACACAGGACGTCAAGATATTGGCTCCCATACAAGACGTCTGCAAATTAATAACACGCAGGAGTCGACGGAAGTCCATTCGCAACCCAAAGTTTGTGTTGATTCTCATAAATAATTCCCTCGGCAGTAGGCTCCTGCTGCTGCTTAGCGCCGAGCTATCTGTGTGTGTGTTGGCCGGAGTTTTCATTAGTTGCCAGAAGATATGTTGGTCTGTACACACACGAGCTTCTATACTACCTTTTGACATGTATACCTTATGTAATCATACTTCCATAATATATCTGGGCAGTATACTATGTGTAATGATGCATGTACCGTATGTATATTAGTATACCGTTGACAGTTATGATGTGGTTGTGGATACATATGTGATGGAACAGGAGTGAGGGAATGCGAACCTTAAGAGGGACAGAAGGAATGGGCCGATCCATCTTCCTCTCCGTGCAATATTTTTGTCAGAACCTTCCTTAAGCTGTTGCTCACACTGAAGTAAGATTTCATATATTTTTTTCGCACTAGAATTTGGGGCAGTGGAGCCTGATGCAGGGTAGTGTAAGGCAGGGTTGTGGTTATATCATGTTCCCTGGCAGTACCATGACTCGAGTGCCCATGGCAACGTGGTAGTCACTTGGCTACTAGGACAAACCACCAAGAAATCCAAATCAAAGTTTCTTAACTCTAATTCTCCATATCTTATTCAGACGACATGTATGTACTTAGTCATCTGTTTGCTGTGAGACTGGCCACACCTGTGGCTAAGGGGGCTCTCGTGTTAGTGCGGGCCAGTCCCCGGCAGGATACAAGTACACTTATATAAAAAGAGGCAGTTTAAGTGTCTGTCTTGTTAGTTCCACGGCTGATGATTACTCCGACACAAGGTTTGGCCCGAAGTATTGTTGTTGCTTACTATCTAGAATGCGAAGAAATTCCATCGAACGGCAAGTCTTTCCTAATTTCCACAGGAAAGGGATTCCTTGGTGGTTCATCACCTGCCCGACGGCATAACACACAAAGGGGTGATGGTCTTGGCAGGGGAGTTACCCCTGTATGTTGAACTGGCAGGGGAGTTACCCCGTGTGTTGACCTGGCAAGGAAGCTACCACCCCTCTCCTTCAGACACACCCCCTGCAACTGAGGATACGGAGGGCGGCCTCCGTGGCTACGGACGTCAGGTACCACGGGCTGCGTCAACCCAAGACGTTCAAGGAGACGACTTTGTTTGACAGTATCTTCCCTCCACCCTGCCCGCCCCCGTACCTTCCCCACCGGCCGCGTCATTACATCTGCCACACACTATATGCGCAGCGGTGCTGGTGGCCGCACGGTGTCCAGCCACACGCCCTGTAGCATCATTAACATGCAAACAAGTGTGGCCGTCGCCGCCGACCTCCCAAACATTCCTCCAACAACCCAACAATATCTCTACCATCCCGCCCCGGTACACTGAGTCTTACCAACACTGCGTATGCTGTTAGTAGTCCTAAGATAGGTACAGACCCCATGGTACACTGTCAGTAGTACCAAAGTAGGTACACGCTCCTTGGGACGAACGTGTGACCCGTGAAACCTAAGTGAATAAAATTTTTCCTAATTATCCCTGCGCCACTTTTCAAGTCGTTCTAATCTACTTTTGCTCATGAGAAAATTCGCCGCAGTTATCGCGAAATGGACAAATTCATGACGGCAGGTAGAGAAAAGTTTCGAATTTTCGGCGAAGAAAATGAGTTCAACTGTAGCGGGAAGTGGCGGGGCAAGACCCGCGTCTCCTGTCTTTTGTTTGTTCCGATTAAACAGTCTTCAACTCTTTTTAAGTGTCGAAGATGTATAAGGTATATTAACGGATTACTAAACTTATTTACTATTTTAGTTTTCTCACCTTTTTATTGTCTAGCTAACGTTAATAACTGGGAGACCAATGTTGATCAAGAAACTGCGGGTGTACCGTGTGCATCAACTGCCGCGTTCTGAAAACGGGATTGTGTGGGAAATAGATCCACGAAGTTCTTTTCATTTATCGTCTTCAAGAATCTTTGTTGGGAGTTCGTATGTTACTTTCGGTTCGGTTTTTTTCATATATTTCTCTGGGGGTCGCGAGATATTAACCCGACATCAGCGATACGCGAGACATGCGATTCATCTTTTTTATGGAAATTCAGAAACTTTTTTTCAACTCCCATCACAGATTTGTCTTTCTCGATAACTGTCACAACTTTCCTTATATCTGAAAAGACTATAAATCCACAGAGTGAAGTAAGGAAACTATACAATTATCCTTTTTTTTTTTTAAGTAAGTGGTTTTATTAAGAGGCTTTCGGGAAATACGCGTCATGTTATAGTTATAATGTGATTTGTACAAAGAAAAACACTGTCGTGTGTAGGTCACCGGAGCAACCGTGTCGTTTGGTTGCACTCCGATATTACACAGTTTACGTCTGGCTAGGCTGGCTCATGGTAGACTGAGCCGTGTGCA
The DNA here is from genome assembly GCA_032361385.1 of Panulirus guttatus. Lineage (NCBI taxonomy): Eukaryota > Metazoa > Arthropoda > Malacostraca > Decapoda > Palinuridae > Panulirus > Panulirus guttatus. The sequence continues at coordinate 9,184 of JAUUDW010564634.1, read as the reverse complement.
TCCACAAGGGGCGCCCTCGCATCACTGTTGCTTCGTCGGTGGGTCACCGTTCCCCAGCAATATTCAACCACCACAGATCACCGCCTCTCGACATCTGGCACGCGATTCTCTTCGCTCAACAGTTCAGTTAAATGCCGTGTGTTTCTCTCTGTCTCTCTCTTCGTTGGGACTAGAATAATTGCCTGATTAAACGCAACTAGAGACGTCTCATGTTTCTTCAATGTTTTCGTTATATAATGCTCAAGGAAAGATTTCCTTTTCTGTTATCAATCGAACACTCTGTTCTTTTATTCAAATACATATTCTTGTTTACACTTTTCCTCTTACTGTAAGACATCAAATACATTAATGAACAAGGCCACAAGTTTTCTGCTGACTGTTGTATAGATGTACACACAAAAGATCCGTTATGCAAGGGAAGTTAGCCTTAGTTCTATCGTACAGGGATCCGGTGTGTACCCTGGAACACACTGATGCGTTATAACGAGCTGCGCTCTCAGAGATGGCCTACCTCAATGCGCTACAGTTTACTGCTACGTGGTACGTTGTATAACAATATGTTGTACAAATATAGTGTTATAGTGTCGCCCCTCGGCCACCTGGTACCCAGAATTCTATGGATCCTATCTTTTTTTTTTTTTGTTAATAACCAATGCCAAAAGCCTGAAACGGGTAATGATGCAGGCCAGTCAGTCAATACGAGTGGACGTAACCTGGCTGGTTCCCTCCAGTTAACCTTAATTACAAAATAAGTATAATTCAGTGAAGATCCTACGGGTTTACTGTCACCCTTTTAAAGTGGACGCAGCAATAATTCGAGTACAGGAAAACGGCGCCTCAGACCCAAGCCTCGCACGCTCATGTGCTACTGCTGGACACACAAAATGAATTTTGGGTCAGAATTCCGTTCTCCTTACTCGTGGTTAACGACACTATGCACCACTCCGCCTTAACATAACGTTATGCTGACGTATGGTTTTGTACATGAAACTCTTTAAGTTGATTTATTTTACACTGTGTGAGGCTATACTTGCTGAATAATGATTTTGTCTTTATCCAACTGGTTTCTTTATTAGTGACGTGGTTAAATATGGTTACTAATAAAAAGATGGATGCATGCAATGCCAGAACGAGAGAGCTTGCATACTACCAATGAGAAGTCCAGGTCTGTCAACAAAACGGGAGTCCGTTGTTTGCCCTGATTTCCGCTGTCGCCGAAGCCTCCTCTCGACTTCAAAGGCGGTGAGGATTTGTGAGGAAGACTCGCAGTACATTTGATGTACGTAAGAGGTTCCTGTGATCTCAAACGCGCCACGAACATTTTCAAAGATTTCAGAGCATCTGAGGATTCTTACCACCTCAGTTGGTCCCCTCAAAAAATCGACCAAGTAGAGAAAATGTGGCAACATAACACACTGTATCCTACTTCCCAAATTTACATAGCAACGTTACATTCAAACACCACTGGCTTAAATCTTTCCCGACGTGGGTAGTGTCCCCAGACTATTTTTGTGGAATTATTCTTATTCAACATTTTATTCAAGTGGTGATATTTTCATTGGTGACAACTGTTTCCTTTATCATGGAGTTTATTTGGTTTGGGAGGACCTCGGTAGATCGAATTAATGAGGACCTCGGTAGATCGAATTAATCTTGGCTCTAAACGTGCGTACTCTTGCCTAGATGAAGGAAAAAGTGGTTAGAGAAGCGCTACTTGTAAAACTCGTCTTTTCAAAAGGAAATTTCTGTACCTTAATATTTACAACGTTGTTTGTGCTTCGATTTTTCCGTATCATTTTGATGGTAAATTTAAGCAATTCTAACTGCCTACATATTTTTTCTTCCAAGGATATTTTTCATCCGTGTTTCACGTTTCAGTGCACCACCTAAAAGTATATTTCGCGGCTAGGAAGCAAAATATTTTTTCTTTCATTTTTTCTAGCTGAGACAGCAGCACACTAGTATTTAGTTTCAGTGACAGTTTTCAGGAAATTAAAGCCTTTATGTGGTCGCGTTCTACAGATGACGTGAAAAAAACCGTGAGGTCAATGTAGAAGTCTTACCGAGGCGCGGACGCGGGACTGTATTGTACAGTTCTGGACTTTTGAAGTGTTTGAAACATGCAGTTGCCGACAGTCTGTCTCCAGTGGTGTTTTCTGTTGTAAAGATCTTAAAAATACAGGTATTGGTGAACGGATATTCCTGCACGATATAAAATAACAGCTGAAAATAATGACTTTTGTCGTGAAGTTTTCCGTGCCCGGCCCGGCCCGGTAGCGGGTCACTGATGGAACACGCCATTACCTGCAGAGCAGCAGCCGTTAAAACACAAGAGGTGTTCTGCTGAGCCTAGCTAATCACCTCGTCAGTCAGCCGGGTCGATAACCCCTCCTGAGTGCCACAAGGCCCCGCGGGGTCCCTCCCTGACTGGCTCCTGATCCTGGGAACAGCGAGTGCCATTTGGTACCACTCCAGCGATGAGACCGGTGAGCTTCCCCACAGGTCACTGTCACAGTTGTGAACGCTGGCGTGACGCGATGGCCAGGAGGAGGAAAGCAGGAGTGTGGGAAGAGACCGGCCAGCTGTTCGGTAGTAAACACTGAGAGATTAACGACTATAGGATCCTGAGCTGACACCCCAATGGTAGGAGTAAGGGAAATGGAGAGGATTCCCAGGGAACAGGACGAAGGATCGGCTTGATACCTTGAGAATGAGGTACAGAGAACCCCTGCCCATGGGAGGTATGCCACGTGCACTGTAATGATCTGAGATGAAGGTAACGTAAGTGTGTTGCCGTTTGTGATAATATTAAGGTAAGTGAAGTGTTGACCACACCGGGGAGCGGATGTTCCCACCTCAGCTGCGGCTCCAAGTGATTAATCAAGGCTGCTGGAAGCCTCCTTTGTCCGGGTAATCCCAGATTACACAGGAGGATCCTCTTGTTCTACTCAAAATCTAATTTAGTCGCGTGTCGCCTCCATCAGGTGGGTCAAGGGCCATCTTGCTCCAGGGTAGGCCACAACGCACCGGGTCACGCCACGCTGAGCCAGTCACACTGGCCACGCCACAGAAGACAGGGCCAGGTAACAAGGGCCCCACCAAACCTAACGTCAACAGAGTATGCTACACCACCACACGGTACAGGGTGAAATAGTGCGTAGACAGCCTACAACACTGCCGGAGGACAGAAGAGGTCATGTTGCGTAAGATCGCGAGAGAGAGACACCATTGAAGCTCTTAGGATTCGCTGTACAGGGTTGGATTTATTCCTCTGGGAAATACCAGTCTGATGAGTCTCTGAGTCCATAAAGACATCAAGTGAGAAGGGACAGCCAGTGGCCTCACTCCACTCAACTGGATTGTGCTCGGGTAAGGGACTAACTGGTCGAAGTCCCCTTATCCTGGTTCTCTCCAAGACCAGGACGTTACCAGCCCGCATCGTCTGTTGTAACCTTCCTGACCAGTCACCAGGTTTCTGTAAACCCCACATACCCACTTTATTCGATCAGTGCCTGGTGCATCATGAAAAGTGTGCGAGGTGCTAGAGAAGTGATACCATGCATATACACCTTCTTCGCTGGAGTCCAGGTCATGCATGGACGGGAAAAGAGTTTGGAAGACTCCCACAAGTAACTTTAAGGCTGTGGTTACGGTGACCAACTGGGCTCTCGCGGCACTCAACACGACGCCGTCATGTCCCTCCCGACACACCAGCGCCCGTCATGTCCTCCCGACACAACACACACTCTGGTCCTTCACGTACCTGGTCATTTAACTCGAATTCGGAGACCTAGAGACTCAATTTTCCCTAAAAGCCAATTACAGAGAATATGTCACGTCCATTATCAGGTGGCGGCGACTGGGGACTGACTGCTGGTTGGCGCGCTCGTTGCGGGGTAAATAAATGACGAAACCGGTTTCTGGCGTTGACGAGGCTAGCGCACGCACCTTGCGTCAGCACTCCTTCCTTCTGTCTTCACAGAGTTATTAACTTCACGATAACAGTCTCAAAGAGATGAAATAACTAGCGACTCGGATCTCTGGTGAATGGGTCTTCGGGCAATATGTCTGCCTCAGTGTATCATCAGCAACAAACCCACTCAGTGAGCACTGTGGCGAGAAGACCCCCCCCTACTGCCAGGGAGCAGTCATCCCGTTCTGCTCCTCTCGTGGCGTCGCGGAAAATAAACAGCCACCCAAAGCCTTTTAAGCGGAGGTTAGAGGTTAATGATGCACGACCCACAACCTTCTCGTCCGGGCTGGTGAAGAGTTCCTGATGGTGACGCCCTAGGGGAGGGGAGGGGGGGGGACCCCTGTCAACTTCATTCCCCATCTGGTCCTGGGGGAGGGGGAGTGGGACGGGGGAGGCACAGCGGCTGGCTCCTCCACATCTTATTAGCCCGCCAGTTCGATTTTCTTAGTGAGAGAGAAATCAGTGTGGGAGTTTTCTTTACCCCTAAAGTGTGTGTGTGTGTGTGTATGTGTGTATGTGTGTGTATGTGCGTGTGTGGACACATTTCGTGTGCTGCGTGTACTTGTGATGTCCTTGTATATCAGTGATGTCTTAAGTGCTCTAGCAGCAGGATGCAAATAGGAATGGAGGTCATCTTGGGTTTAGAGGCCACAACGAGTCGAGAGCAGGTCACACTCCCCTACACACTGGCGTGGTTGGCACAATCGACGTGCCGACCGAGTCTGTAGAGGTGAGCATCAGCGACCGGCTCTTGGGACGCTCTGGGACCACTGCTACAGCGGATCCTCTACCCATCACTAGAAGGAGAACAGCATTACATGTCGCTCGACACACGTTACGATGGCGTACGAAAACACACTAAGTTGGTTGGGTTTGGGTATTGGAACGAGAAGGCTAATCGTCCAGGAGATAGGCAGAAGTCGTCTCATAGCTCATGTTACATACTGACGGAACGGGACTGCCCTGTAAATTTCGCAAAATTCACATACTTTCAGAGGTGACACCAGCGTCCCCTGGAGACGTAGCTGTGCCACTGGCTAGGACTGCATTCAGTTCAAAGTTAAGGGAGTATTATTACAATTATACTGTTCTTTGGTCATGAAGTGAATTGGTCCGTTCCTACGTTTCGTGTGAGATTTAGCTTATCGTGCGTCTCCCACGGTAGATCAGTAAAGCTAAACGTAAGTAGCCTAAGAGTTGGTTAGTTCCTTAACCCTGTGCAGTGGGTCTGTGTAAGACGATTCACTGGTTTTCTTAACCTTAGTTTGGTTAATGTCACTGCGCTCTGTGATAGGAGAATGAATATTCAGTTCATTAACAAATGCTTCCCAATCACACTGCTAAGTTAGGTCATGCGGTGCCAGACACTTGCAAAGTCAGACCGGAACAGTTCCAACATCTCTGGTGAGCGTGGCTGCGTATAAGATTACCCAGATATTTCCCAGCGAGAGACATCATAGTGTTCTGAGCTGCTGATCACTGTAGTAGCGTGTGTTACTGTGTCAACTAACCCGTCGAGGTGGTTTTCAGAACTGCTGGGATGTTACTGTACCCTCCACAGCGTCAGGCTGGCAGTGCCCGTACCAGACAACACCTGGGAAACCAGACAACACCTGGGATATAAAGTAGGAATTGCGAGCAGTGTCCGTCTGAACTCCCCCACACCCTCTACCCAAAACACACTCAGAGTTACAGACACCGTCAGGGATAGAGATTACCCTCGACACATACACACACACACACACACACACACACGTCGCTGTTAATAGCACGTCACAGCGGGTGACGGTATAGAATCAGTTTAACGCAAGGCGGTAAGCACGTTATCTGGGGCGCTCTGCCCGGATCCCCACCACCCCAGACAAGGGCAGGGGGCAATGCTCTGTCCCGGTTCCCAGCATACAGTGACACAGGTGATCTTGCCGTCTTCGTCAGCAGCAGCAGCAGCAGCTGGCTCTGTTGAACTGGACTGAATATCTTCTATGGTCAGTCAAGCTGCGATTTACCATCTTGTAAAAATACGAGGTCACACCGAACTTCTCATAGTATATTACAACTTCAAAGTTTATACATAAGAAAAAAAAGATGCAGACGAAGCTCTTGATACATGACTCAGCAACTACAGCAAAAAGAAACGTCCGTGGACCGTTTCCTGCGTCAGATGTTGGGAATAAAGGCAGGAGTGCCGTGGCCCCCTGGCCGGGCCGGTGTAGCAGCCATCATGAGGAAAGTTTGGGCAATAAGTCCCCGGCGGGCGGGCAGGTGATGGGGAGGCGAGAGAGGACGGAGGGAAGACTTAGTTTTAATTCTCTGACAACAGCGGAGAAGTTGGTAATTAGTGCGGGAAGGCGGTGAAGAGATGGGCAATCAAGTGGGTCGGTTCGTCTATGGAATTGTCAGGTTACTGCAAGCAATCAGAAATTAAGGGTACTTCCGAGCCATTTTTGTCGTCAGGGTTGGCTCCAGAGCGTCACAGAGGAGGAGGTTATGGAGCGTTAAACACTGTGGCGGCAAGACGTGCAGCGAGGGCCCCGCCAGCCAGCCAGCCAGCCCTATATAGCATTATGAAATTTTCACGCTATCGAACGCCGTCCTCCCCTGCAAGAGGCGCTCTCCTCCTTCAGTTGGTCATCTTGAGACTGTCCTTTCGTGATACGATTTTGACGAACGGATGACTGTGTTGTGGTGATAACGTCATTTCAGAATAGCATCCATACATTTTAGAGTACGAGTCAGCGGTGGGGAGAAACCAGGAGCAACATTTCGGGACTTACTTTCACTCAGGTACTGCAAATAGTAATTACTCTTACTCAAGTACTTTTACTGAGAACATATAAGTTTACTTCCTTACTTTTTTCCCCCGGACGTCTGGTTACTTGTTACTAGAAACCGGGTTTTTATGCTGACACCTTACGAGGGGCTGGAATGCATCAACACGCCAGCCTCACTCCCTCCCACCAGCAAGTATCCAAATGCCCAGAAAAAGACTGTTTGTTTATGTCTTAATCAACACTTCCACCCTCTCTAATTGTGAACCTGAGAGGTGAAGGTCTCCGCAAAGCCAAGAAAATAATAGCCTTCAAGTTCAGCACAGCCCTCATCTGTAAGGCAGGTTTGTTTTGGATGTGCAAACCTTTCACATAATTCTAACTGTCAGACGCAAACTCTTGACGCTGATTAATACTATACTGTTACCGATTTGCAGCGAAACACCTTAAGATCTCCCAACCCATAATAACATTTGCAACATATAAAGGCAACGAGAGAGTATAAAAATCTTGGTGGATCCCAGTGTATTATGTGGTCATCTTCGAGGAAACGTCCCCCACTCCACCATACACACACACACACACACACAGCCGAGGGACACGACAGACAACCAGGAAGGTTACAAGATCCATGTGTATACGATATTCGTCTGTGATGACACATTATGTTGGGGTGTGAATAGCAGTATATGGTCCCGTGACGACGTGTGACTGACGTGAGCAGTGAGTCACTAGTGATCTCTGGAGGGACAGCTATTCCCAGGGCTCCCTAACCTATCCCTGTCCCTCCAAACCAGGTTCACATAGGTGTCCCGGTGAGTGCTGCGTCCAGTCTTGGAATACCGTGGCTTGTGAGTCATGAGGAGAAT
>JAUUDW010564301.1:0-11987 GCA_032361385.1 Panulirus guttatus | reverse complement strand
TCTGAAGAATTGACGGCACAGAATGCTTTTCATTCCACTTTTTTCCCCTTTTTTTACAAATATGTGAAGAATTATCATCCTCAAATGTGTGAGCAGTACTAATTACCTGGGCAAATAAAACTTCTGTTGATATAAAATGCCGGCTTACAAGTGAAATAATTACATCACCTTACAACACTCCTAACTTTTGAGAAACTGATTTTGTTATGTTGATTAAATAGGGTTCCTATGATAGCGTGGAGGATATGGTTCTTCCCATCATATTTATGTTATTTCAAGATTAAATTTTGATTTTTTGAAAATGAGCAGAGGGAAACGAATGATTCTTAGACTAAGATACATGGATTTACGTTTTATCACTGCCATATTAAACAGGGTTATTGCTTTCATACTCTGAGATGCTGCAGAGGACCAAACTGAGAAAGTAAACATGATCAGTACGAGAAAGAGTGATCGTTAGGGGGAGGACGGGGAAGAAAAGTGAATCGAAGTGTGTAGCAGGGATCATCAGCATAAGTGTGAATAGAGTTAAAGTAGACAAGAGAAGATTATTGATGAGAGAAGAAAAAATAGGTTATAAAAGAGAGAGAGAGAGAGAGAGAACTCTGTTGGTAGGATAGGAGGGGGATTTCGCTCCATCAACAACAGCTGCAAAAGAACGGCCATAGAGGATTTAGTGTGTTAGAGAGCATAGAAATGCAGAGAAATCATAGGAAGAGAGATTAGAAAGCAAATGATTTGGAGATATCTAGGGCTACGGTAGAAGTTTCATTAGAACCCATAAGAGAAGAGAAACGGACGTGAGACACATGGGAATGCAGATAACCAGTAGACCTATAAATGTGAAATCCGCACTGATGATCAGAAAGAAGGAACTAAGAGTTTCAAAGACTTTGGAGATAGTAGAAGTGAAAGCAATGGCGAGATAGTTAGAGGGATTAGAGTTGTCACCCTCCTTAGGGATGGGCTGCACCGAGGTGTGCTTCATAGCGGAAAGGAAAGTCTGGGATTTTACACAGAGTCGAAATGGACGAGCAAGAATTGTAGTTAGTTCAGAGGTATACGCCTTAAGAACCCAAGGAGGTCTGTCATCCAAACCAGGTGTCTGAAGCACTCCACTTCTAGGTTTTCCCTACTCAGCCTCATACTCAAACCATCTTGTCTTACCTTCATGTTACACCTCATTACTCTACTTTTGCTTACTATGATGGTCAGTTTTCACCATACGCACAATCTCACAAACTGGGAAACCAGCTTTTGCAGATTCTCTCTTGAGGCTGCTACCACAGCCATACCTCCCAGGCCCTGCATAATGTTGACACCAACTCTCAATTGACGTCTTTCTCATCTGCTTCACTTCTCTCTTGGCCTGTTTCCGCTTTTCTCTAATCTTCCTCGTAATCACGCTCACCCCTTCTCTATAGATATCGACCGTATTCTTCCCTTTTCTCTTTCGCGAGTAATTCAACTTCCTAAGTATATCAGTCAATGCCCCATTTCCCATATTTGCACAATCAGCCTTCCGCGTGCCACGCACACACACCCGAAAATGTAAGCAGTGCTTCTATAGATGCCATACTCTATTCTGTCACTCCCCAGGTTCTCTCACTTTCACCATTTTTTTTTCACGAGTCACTTTCACTTTCTCTTTTCACAAAACTGCTACAAAAAATTCACAAAAGCATCATTAGAAGTCACTGGACATTCCAAACTGCTGCCACTCTCATTTAGTTCACATTCATTGCAAGCCTGTCAATTAGCACAATGTCCTATCATGAACGCTAGCCCCTCTTGCCCATGTATTATAGACTTACCTATACACCTTTTATTTAAACCAAGTATTTCAAATCACTATTCCTCTTTTCCACTGTCATATACACATGAGACTTCATGATCCACAGTTTCATACTGCACACCTTCCTGGCTCTCCAGCACCACTCCAGCCGTCTCCTCCTCACCTCATCTCGGGTCCTCTCCACTTTTCGCTCAGCTTATCCTGGAGGGCGCCGTTCACCCTGTCATTACTCAACTTTTTCACTCTTATTCTTCGTATTTGTTTTCACTATTTCTTGCCCTACGCTTTCTACAGCAAAACACTAACCAGCATGGTACTACCATATGATCTGACATACGCCTTCATATTCGTCTTTACAAAAATCGACTGTCATGCTCGAGTCAACCCTTTCGTCCCTGTGAATGTATCATTTACTCTCATGAACATTATCTTTAAAGTATGTATTTACAACACTTATGCCTTCTGGTGCATAAAGTCTACGGATACTTTCCCATTATCATTTACAGCTGGGACTCCATACTCCACTATCAATGAGAGCGAGGGCTCAGATAATAGCGTATTGGCCTTTCCCAATACCCCCAGATAACTCCAGGAATATCCCGTCCCTTACCCTTGGAACAGACCCTTAAGTAGTAGGCTGTTGACAGCAGCCGTCCAGGGTGGTACTACCGTCCTGACTCAGGAGAGTTAAAATGAGGGCCAGAACCGTTTTACAACCTTCATGTCAGGATTGCTGGTCTTACTCTCTGTCTCATCAAAACGGGACTACCGGGCTAGTCCTGCAATCTTCTCTTTTAAAGCACCATACGCTTACTCAAATTTTGCTCACATAAGTTCCCTTGCCTTCTCTTGTCTGCACAATCGATTTTAAATGTAATCATGATAGACAGAGTCCAACAGAGTTATTGCCGCTAGTCCCCGGCATCATGGAGGCCTAAGAATCTCCGGGTTTCCTCCTGACTCTACTGCCAATGAGAGGAAGGGCTCCGACAGTAGTAGTACAGGCCCCATACACTACCTTTCCCTCTCTAAACGACTTGCTTCTTTTCCATTTCTAGTAACCTCTCTTCTGTTGAACACCTTCTGTCTAGTTCCTTTCCTGATATCTTACTTCTTTCTGAGACCCAGTTGTCTATCGATGTTCTCGCTAGCCCCTTTCTACTATTCAGCAATAACCTCCACTCACGATTCCGGTTCAAAGGTGGTGTCTGTGCTTATTCCATCATCAACACACCTGTTATACGCCTCGAGCACCCTCAGTCCTTGGATTATGATGTTATTTAACTCAAGGTCTGTCTCCCAACCACCACTGTTTTCCTTTCTTTCGCCTGCTGCTCTTTTAATTCTACAAATTTTATAACTTTCCTCGACAACATGATTTCTGTCATGAGGCACACGTAAGCCGAGATCCTATACCTAGGGGGATTTCAACGTTCACTATAGCGAATCTATCTCTGCGATTTTTGATGGATCAGTCCCTTCCCTTTTCTCCATAAACAGTGGTGTCCTTCATGGTTCTTTTTTGTCCCTTACACTGTTTCTCCTTTTTTGTTAACTATTTCCTTTTTTCACAAACCATCGTATGCACTTATATGCTGAAGACTCAACACTGCATTCCTCTGCGACCTTCAAATCTGCTCCTTCTCTCATTGGACCTATATCTCATCTCGACACACCTCCTACAGTAAACTCAGACTTGGACAGGATTTCTCAGTTGGGTAGATGAAATCTGGTTAAGGTTGATGACACCAAGACCCAGATTCTGCTCATCTCTCTATCGAAAACTCCTCACAAGTTTCCTCTCTACTCTGACGGTTCTGTTATTCCTCCTCTTGACTCAGTGAACATACTTGGTATTACTGTAACATCCGCACTGTCTTGGAAACCTCATATTACGGAATTAGCTGTCTTACCTAAGAAACTGAGAGTGCTGATTAGATGTCGAAATTTCTTTTCTTCTTAACAGTGGCTTCGTTTATACAAAGGATTAATCCGTCCTTGTAGGGATTACTGTTCTCACGTCTGGGGTGGTTCTAGCTCTTCATCCTTATTTGAAAGGGCTGAGTCGTAAGAGGTCCGACTTATCACCTTCCCTAAAATAACCTCAAAACTTGACCCACTTGCCTTACGCTTCGATGTTGGTTCACTTTCCCTGTTCTGTTCTTTGTTTTTTCTACCGAAACCTGGCTGCTATGTGCCCCCACCACTATTTAGACCATGCAGTACTCGACAAGCTGCTGCGTCACATGATTACTGTGTGGCCATCGACAACTCAAGGGTGGGCCGTTTTTACTACTGTTTCTTTCCCTACACGTCGAAGCTTTGGAACTCTCTACCCTCTGATGTCTTTATCAACAACTATGACTTGGCATTTTTTTAAAACACGGTTTTATCACTTTCTCCACATTTTGTAAATACTTTCCCTTTTCTTTTCTTTTCTTTTGCCTTTCCATTAACTTCTCTATATTTCAGTTAAGGTCTGGCCTTGATGTGGACTTTTGCCCTTGACTGGAACCTCCGACGTAAAAAATATATAGAAGTGGCCTCACCTCTTGCATACCCATCTGTATCAGCTTGCCAGCCTAATTTCACATCTTTCATTCCATCCCACTGAAAGGTCCCACAATTTCCTTAACCTTGTCTCACAAAAACCTAGCATATCTGATTTTCTTCTTGTAAAGGTAGCAACACATGCTAACCCAACCTCTTGCAGTCATCAATTATTCCTTTCACGTTTCAATAACCCATACGAACGTACAACTATTTTCGAACGTGAGTGTAGGCGTTCTGGTTTCGTTCTAGTCCACACCCACTTTTTGTGGAGAATATTCATAGAAATGGGTTCTGCAGCCCAACCCAAAGGCTAGTAAAAAGAGCACGGACACCCAGCTTCCTGATGTAGACTTGCTATCCTTCTGCCTTTATCTCATTCTATTGCATTCATGTATAGAATGATTTATCTATATATCTATATTTCTTTCTTAGTCCCACAGCGTTGTGTTAAAGCTAAGAATGAACGTTTCACTTTATTTTCTTTTTTGATTTTCATGTAATTATTTCTCTTTTATCAAATGGCCCAGGAATTAATTTGGCCCGGGGCAATTTGTCATTTTGATATTAGGTCTCGCATGGTCCTCTCCTATTTCGCTGTTATATCAAGAGAAGTAGAAAAGACGAGGAGGATGTGAATTAATGCTCAGCCTTGTCGTCGAGGGTCGGTGACAGAGGTGGTGGCGCAGGGTCGTTGACATTATGGCGGATGAAACATGTAAGGGTCTGGTGAGTGGGAATATTAGTTGGAGGAAGGATGATAAATTATGAAGGGGGTAGAAAGTGGCAGAATAGCAGTGGGTCGATATGGGGCAGAACTTTGTAGAGGGTGAAGGAGATGATGAAAGATGAGGGATGTGGCGGTAATTGGTAGAAGATTGTCATTGGTGGGGATGTTCAGGCGAGGGTAGGTTATTGGGGGGGGGATGATGAATAGTTATGGATGATGGATGTTGTAGTAAGTGGAATTTCGGCTGAAGGAAGTGGTGATACGTAGAGCAGTAACCGAGATGGAGAGTATGGCCGTAGCTGAAGCAGGTGAGAGCAGGCATAATTGTTAGTGGTTGGAGGAGGTGGCAGTATACAAATACAGAGGAATACAAAGGTATACAAACAGGTAAAGACCACTGGATCTCTTCGAGGTTGTTTGTGATAGTAGAAGAGATATGAAAATCATAGGTAAGTGTGGTGAGAGTAGAAATACGTACATATTAAGCATAAAAAAAGAGTTAAACTTTTCATATAGCTAAGGAGGCGCATATAATGTCAGTCGTGGAGTTGAAGCGAAGTGTTCGTTTAGTCTTTTCTTAAACGTATCTCTGGTACTACTTTCAACCACTCTAATGGGTAAATCATTCCATTTGTTAACAATCCTGTAGAAGAAAAAGTATATCACCCCATTCGAGGTAAAACGTCTACCCTTGAGGTTGTAATCAAAACTACGAGTGAAATCAAACGAATCTCTCCCTTTTGTAAGTCGTTAGATCGAGATTGTCGAAGCTTTTGATCATTCTGGATGCCTTCTCTTTACCAAACTTAATAGATTTAAATCGTTTAATCGGCTCTCATGAGATTTGTTTCTCAGCCCGGGAATCATCTTGGCAACTCTTCTCTGGACTCTCTCCATTCTGTCTATATCTTTCCTCAAGCAGGGTGACCAAACCTGAACACAATATCCAAGATGGGGACGCACGAGTGGCGTGTTAAGAGTAAGGATAATTTCCCTGCACCTAAATTCGATAGCCCTACCTATAAGTCCAAGAATTTTGTTCGCCTTGTTAACTGCCTCTGTGCACTGTTTATTTGGCTCTAGATCACCAGAGATTATTACACTCAAGTCTTTTTCCTCATTTGCTATTTGCAGTTTAGCAGGATCCATACTGTAGGTAGTCTCTTCATTTTCAGTACTGACATGTAAAAGTTTTCGCACAGCGAAACTAAAATCCATTTCCCACCTATGATCCCAGTCCATCAGTTTGTCCGTGTCCGTTTGAAGCCGCAAACGTTCATAGTCTGTTTTAGTTTCATTTTCCAACTTAGCATCGTCAGCGAATTTCGGTATCTTACAATGCAGCCCATTATCAATATCATCAACAAATATGAGAGAGAGAACCGGTCTCAATTCTGATCCTTGTGGTACACCACTTGTTACGTTTAACCATTCTAAGGCTTGACCATTAATAACAACTTTTTGTTTACGGTTAATTAACCACTTTTCTAATTCCGAAGTAAAACCCCATCTATATCATGCAACTAAACTTTAGTTAGTAATCTTTGTTGTGTAATTTTATCGAATGCTTTTTGAAAATTTAGATAGATAACATCCAATGTTTTACTTTCATCATACAAGTTGACTATAGCAATAAAAAAAAGAATCAAGCATATTTGTCAGACATGAACGATTTCGTCCTCTAAATGGTTTACAGTCTTATCCCAAATGATGGTTCCTATAAGTGTACTAACTACAGGCGTTAAGCTGATCGGACGATGATTTCCAGGCAGTGATTTATACTTTTTTTTTCTCCTTGTTATATGAGCAAGTTCCCATTCCTCTGATACTTTTCCCGTAGCAAGTGACTTATTGAAGAGAGTTACCAAGAACTTAACCATCTTATTTTACGCCTCTTTTGTTGTCCTCGGATAAAACTTATTTGGGTTAGCTGTTTTACCTGTTTCATTTCATTTAGCGCTATCATATCTTCATCTCTTATATCCACGTGTCGCATAATGTTTTCCTCTCTTAGCATTGGACCTGGATTCGGGACACGAGCTGTATCTTCACTTGTACAGATGCGAAGAAAGTCATTCAGATTCTTTGCCTTGTCTTCGTTTTCGTGAACCAAATCACCATTTTCATTTGTTGTTGAACTAGCTGATTAGGTAATAACTCTCTTGCTTCTAAGATATCCATAACACCTCTTCGGGTTTCTTTTGCTATTTTCAACAATATATACTTCATACTGACGTTTACTTTGACCTATAAGTCTCCTAGTTTCTCTACGCAGACTTACATAATTCATTGTATCAAGCTAGTTATTGGTCTTATTTGAGCTTCTTATGTGCTGCTTTCTTGAATAAACAGACACTTTTTTTTGTCATCGTTCCACCATTTTGGCTTCATTTTTGAAAAAGACCGTCTACTACGCGCTGGCACAAATGTTCCCTCTATTGCTCTGATCGTTTTACTGAAGCTCACCCAAGCTTCGTCCTTATTCTTTTCATTTATAAGAGCATTCCGAGGTTGCTTGTCGCGAGCAGTGCGAGGATCTTTAAAATTTGCAAGTCTAAGATTTGGTATTTTTTCTCGACCCAGATGTTGACAAGCATTACACGCAATGTTGAAAGTTGACACAAAAGCAATTCGCCGGTGATCATTTTGTACAAAACTTTTCTCCAACTTCATCATTGGTAACAAGATCCTCGTTTGAAGTTAGAGCTAGATTTAATATTTTCCCGTCGCGCGTAGGTGTATCAAACAGATTCAGGTCAAGCCCGCGCCCCAAGCTACTGGAATGGGATTCTCCTTACTTAGATAATGGTATGTTAAATTCTCCAACAATGATCGAATCGTTTTCAGTGTGAATTTCTGCTATCTGATCTTATAGTCTTTCGTCTACCATGGTATCTTTGCTGGGGCTTATAATCTAATCCTATTATTAGTCTGTGTCAAAACTTATCTTTGATTTCTACAGAAATGAAGTCAATCTTATCATCAGCAACATTTTTCAGTAGAGGATTTAGATAAGCTTACTACTTATATTTCTTATCACTGTTAAATACACTGCACCCAGAAATGGCGTATTTGGCGAGGAAATCTCTAATATCTAGCCAATTATATCATAATTATCTTGTAGTACAGTTGTCTCGAACTTCAGACATTTGTTGCGTATGCTCCGTGGGTTAACAACGAATATTCCATTACATGTGTTTCTTTTTTCGCACATGCAGCGGTGGCAGTGAGGAGACCCGCCTATGTGAACTAAGTCTGTAAACTCGACTCGTGCTGTCCCATCCTGGTCGCTCCCTGCCTTGTTCCCTGCTTCCACCTGGGACTTGATTTCACGCTGCTCTATTCTTTTTTTTTCCCCCCGACCTCTGGCCTCGTTCCCAAACGGCGGCGCCAGCTGACACATCCCGTCATGTAACCCGTCTTCCGCCGCTACCTGTGAAATGACCTGTGCTGCCTGAAAATTTATCGCCATTCTATTCCACACAGCTCCCTACCTTCCTTGTTTCCTAACCTGCGTCGGGTCTCTGACTTCTAGTCTACCTATGTTCCCGCTTATCCTGATTCCCGCTTTCGGGTATCGGATGAAAAAGGGGCACAAGTATAAGTAACTGGACAAGTTAGTTTATCATGGAACAGATAATTCCTGCACGAGGTGGGTGGGACGAAACGTATGTATGTTGAACATAAGAAAAAAGAATGCAAGTGACAGAGTGAGCAACGCTTGCATATAGAAAAAAATGATATGGCTGAATTTAGGAGATAATTACACCAAAGGCCTGCAGTCACAATTCGATCCATTGACACTACGTTGTCACCTGAGAAAAAGCAGCCATTTTTAGTGGGTGTAGAAGGGAAAACTTCGTTAGTAATGGGCGATGCTTCTTAGAATGCGTAGTGCCATCATGTACATGGAAGGTAATCCTCGAGGGTATTTTGCTGCAAAACAACATGAGAGTGCAATCAGGAATGAGAGAGAAGAACAACATACACCAAACTATCCCAAGTGTATGAATGAAGGCTGTAAGGTGAAATGAAACAAGCTACTAATAAATGAAAATCTAACGAATGTAGCAGAAAGCAGTAAACATAACGAATAAGAAAAGCTGGTGAGAAATGAGATGAAATGACGCAGAAGACGTGACAGCGCCATTAGAGAAAGCAATAAGGTACTTGAAATGAAGCAGCAAGTAGGTAGTGTTTAGTTAGTTTAAGAATAAAGTATAAACATACGAAGCTTCGAAATAAAGGAATAAAGAGGGCATTGTGATTAATTCCATAGCCAGAGTAGATGATGATCAAAGAATATAGTTAAGCACCTAACTTTTTGTTCATTATGAAATGGTTTGAAGAAAATAAAATCAAAAGGCTTAGAATGGGTAACGAAATGAACGAATATAACAGATCCCGCTCAGATCAAAGACATTTAGGTAATAAAGAAGAAAATATTGTAAAGGTTCGTTGATTGTAATAGAAATATCAGGAATCCGATGGATTTAACATATACTAATGAAATCATATACTTGAAAAATGTCTATCAAGAAAAAAAAAATATTGTGAATTCTTACATGTACATTCATATATTTCGAAGTATAACTATATATCAACTCAAATGCGAAAATGCCATCATAAAAATAAACACATGTAACGAGCAAAAACGCAGATTATATTTCAAGGCAAACATTATATTTAAGGAACAATATTATTATTTCATTTCCGGAGGGAGAGCAGCAAATTCCGTGTATCAGTCGGGTGCAAAGTTTCTCCAAAATTCTTACGTCGCTAAAAGCCTGTGCTCATACTTTTCTTGGGGAACATTACAAACAATAATCACGCAGCACTGATCTGGGTCATCTTCGTCCGTCCTAGGAATCTGGTAATTCAACGCCATTACGCCTATTCGTTACGTAAGTGCATTAAGCCGTTAGATATGTCTTATGAGAGGTACTAATAAGGATCTAGAAGTTTACGATCGCTCAGCGTACACCTTAACGGTGGAACAGCTTGGTACCTCTACACTGTAGGCTGCAACGGCTATGGTATACACCGTTTTGGTCCAGCAGGGAGCTGCGTGAACAATGGACTCTCTGGTTATACAGCATAAATCTAAAAACGAATTTTTAACTTTATGTTACAACATAAGGGCTAAGACATTCTATTAACGGATAACTGAGAGAGAGACAGCCACGTCAACCTTAGCATGACAAAACGATTAAGAAGAGGGACAGAAGCATCAAGTCCATGATGCGGGGTTCAGCTCTGGTCACGGAGAGAAAGTGAGGTATACAAGGAGTTGATGTTGCGTTAGAGTGTTCCAACACCAACTTTCACTGTTTGATTAAAGATTTGATTATAATGATCATCATATCATATATTCTGTTTTGTTCGAAAGTACTCACATATACAGCGTTTACGAAGGGAGAATAATTCTGAGTACCGTCATAATACAAAGGCATCAGCCTTAAGAGTTAGAACTCTCAGAGTCCTCTCTATGAGCGGTATCAGATATTTCTCCTGGTTCCATAAACGCAGGACTAACTTGTATTTCTCTAAGCCTATATATACCAAGTCGACCCACTCTGACTCCAAAAAACGGAACCGGCCGCGCAGGCCTACTCGTGACGCCACGCGGCCCTAAAACCTACATTTTCGTTAGCCCTGTACCAGCACGTTTTCTTTGTTTAGGGCCAATGACGTAGCATACAAGCTCCACCCACATGCATCTGGGTCGCCTTGGTATATATAGGCTTAAGTATTTCTGTTCTAGTTTTCTCAGCACTACTTGCTAAAGTGAAGAAACATGATCGATGTACTCTCTTGCCTTTCTTCATTTACATTGCTGTTTAAC
Source organism: Panulirus guttatus (assembly GCA_032361385.1). Classification (NCBI taxonomy): domain Eukaryota; kingdom Metazoa; phylum Arthropoda; class Malacostraca; order Decapoda; family Palinuridae; genus Panulirus; species Panulirus guttatus. The sequence goes on along the minus strand of JAUUDW010564301.1, from coordinate 1,067 downwards.
TACAGTATGTTCAGTAATCTTCTTACCATAGACACACATATACTAATTCCTTACCATATATATGCTAAGAGGATCTGCTGCTCTCAGAACGCGTAGAATTATCCTTATTCCACGTAAATCCGAAGCTAAAACAAAGGTTCCTCCAAATCGTTTTCATTTATGATATCATTCCAGGTTTGCCTGCCAGTAATAATGCGAACATTATTAAGCTTTGCAAGCTTGAAATATGATTTATTTCCACAGCTCTCATGCTGACCATCATTACGAAGAGTGCTGAAAGTTAAGTCAAAATTGATTTGTAGATGATAACTTGTACAAATTTCTTCTCCAGAATCAACATTTTGGAAAATATCCTTATTTGTAACTACAGCTAATTTCAATATACTGTTGTCATCTTGGGTAGGTTTCTCACCTAATTGTATCAGAGAACTATCGAGCAATTCTATATAGACACCGCGCCCGCAGCTACTGGAAATGGATTCTCCCTATTTGAAACCTCCCACCTTAAACAAGTCATATTTATCGTAAATTTCTATTAGCTGGTCATAAAGATGACAATGATGATATTAGAAATAAGAATAAAAGTAGTAGTAATAGTAATGATAAAATACAAATAATGATTATGATAGTCATAATGATAATAATAACAATAATAGTGATAATAATATTATCTTTTCTCGTACTTGTTTACCGTTTTCTACCTTAATGAGATAGCGCCATGAATACCTGACCAGTAGCCTTATTTGCTCACACCTTCTCTCTAGCTGCTAAGAATAATGCATCAAAACCAGCGTCCACGGTGCACAGCCATGCCCCACAAACCATTTCGTTATTTCTCATTACCGCTTCATATACCCTGCTTCTGCCCATTGACACTACGTCACCCCTTGTATACCATATCGCTTCAGTTCATTCTTTCCCATGCAATCCTGCATCTCACCCTACTTAATGTTCAGGCCATGATGTCTGAGAAACTTTCACTCTGTCCTTGAATCTCCTTCCATTATTATTATTATTATTATTATTATTATTATTATTATTATTATTATTATTATTATTATTATCAT
>JAUUDW010564191.1:0-11987 GCA_032361385.1 Panulirus guttatus | reverse complement strand
TTCTCTCTACATTTCAATTAGGGCCCGTCCTTGATGTGGACTTTTGTCCGTGACTGGAGCCTACAACATAAAAGAAAATAAATAAATAAATAAATAAATAAATAAATAAATAAATAATGCCAACACATTTTTGCGACCCATATAATCTTCAAAATTGCTTTGTGTAATTTGAAGTAGAATGAAATGCATGTAAAATAATCTAATCATGCTCCTTTAACTTTATTCTGTTCTTTAAACACCACACTGTCATTGTAGAATAAGATCACTTTGATTCCAAACCTAATGGTTATATGGAGCTAAGCCTGACTTATCAGCATATGTTTTGGTATAGCATGCAAGACAAATGGTGAATGTGTACAGATGAGGCTATTTCTTTTCTGATGCTACCTCACTGAGGTGGGAAATTCAGTTAGATATAAAAGAAGATGGTAGAATTTTGATTTAGGGGCATTGTGATATGGGGCATTTTTCTTTTTACTAATATGTTCTGATGAGTTAATACTTGGGAGGCTATGAAGATCAGGGAAATGTTGGGTTGATGAAAACATGATTTGGTGAAACACTTATAGAAATCAACAGAACCAATGAAAACCTTACCTGTCTTTTCCTAGCAACTGAGATTTATCTTGATTATCAGTTTTATAATAATAACATACGAGACCAATTATATCAGCCCTATGCCAACTTCCCTAAAAAGTAAAAACAGTAGTTGACACACTGGGCAGTTGTTGATGCTGCTGCCCAGCTTCCTGATAAACAGTCATTCCATGTGGTCCTCAGTAGTCTTTTTTTTTTTCATTATAAATCTTGACTCCTAGAGAAAGTTAGGTGAGGTGTTTAGAGGTTCTGTTGATTACTACATTTTTTGTCAACCCCATATTTTTGCTGATCTTTATAGTTTTGCCATTTTATCATTTATCCATGATTTTAGGGTAAAAAGAAAAGTTCTTCAGATCATGCACCACTGGTCTAAAGTAGGAGTCCATTGATATGTATTTTTTCCAAATCCATAAGGTATTTCTGTGATGCCCTTAAGATAAAGGTTTACCAAGATAATCAACTTTCATATGGGAAAATATTTTGCTAGTATTCTAGCATCCTTATGCTTCAAAGATGTGGATATTTTTTATTTTATTATTTAACATAGCCAACATTGCATGGGCAAAATCATACTCTAACCATGGCTATCTCAAATGAAAGGTAAGATAACAGAGATGGGATAGGTGTTCGAAGAAGTAGCTTGTGAAGATTGAAAGGTTATAGAAAGAGAGAAATAAGAGAGGGAAGGAAGATGACATAATGGTCAATCCCTGTAAGGCTGGTAGCCAGATGCATGCTGAAGGTCAAAGGAGTTTGAGACACACAACTACCTCTTACGAGCAGTGGCCAAGTGAATACCTACAGAACAGAGAGAAGTAAGCAACTTTATGTTGGATGAAATGGGATGTTTGAAGTGAAGTGATATCAGGGGAGTTGTTAAGATTGGAGGCTCCATACTGAGGCAAATGAAGCCCTTTTATATATGGAATAGCTGCTTACAAGAAAAATAATTATGGCACTTAAACAGTACCCTCATCTTTGGGGAGGCAGGCTTTACAATTTTCATTATTTAGTTTTCTAGGATGGAGTGAAGGAAGTGTATGTAATTGTAGGGTTGGACTGAGAAATGTGAAATAGAGCACTAATTGAGATTTAGGCAGAAACTGCATTATAGCGCCTGAATTTAACCAGATTACTGCTCCCCCATTCTACTATGATGCACATGTTTGTATTAAGATAGGAAATATGTTCATTTGTAAGAAAAATATGAGTATTGGTGTGAGGAGGGAAGGGATTGTGAGTTACTGTGTGAAGTGGGATCATTGGTGTAAGCGTGAATAGTGATGGACACTGAAGAAATATGTATATTCATGGAAAGAGGGAAGAGGGGTAAGTTATAGGAATATGGCTGTTTATGGGACAAGAGAGATATGTAGCTATGCACTGATGCAGTGGAATGGTTGTAATGAAAACTGTTGTTAAAGAAAAGTGAGAAGATTATGGCATTCTAATACATCATCATTTAATATTGCACTTGTAACTTAAGTGAGTTAACAGCTTCGGTTGGAAGAGTATCTGGGAAATTAGTTCACTTAAAGGCAGATGTAAATCGATTACATGGATAATGACAGAGAATTTCCAGTAGTGTAAGAGTTCATGTGGCCATTCCTTCAGAAAACTCATGAACCTGACTTATCTAGTATTTATTTACTTACCTTGGTTACTTTTCGGATGGCTTTAATGCTGCTGTCAGTAACATTGTTCTCAACACTAATTATGGGTTGATCAGTTTTGCAACTAAACAGAGTTTGTTTGCTAAGGTTTTCCAGCACTTTCGATTAATGAATATGGTACTGATGATAATCAGTTGAATCAGTTTGTTCCAGTTTGTAAAACACTATGTTATGTGCAGAGTGGTGTTGCCAGGCTGTGCCTGTAATTGGTTTTACTTTGAGTGAGAAGTTGCCTCTGGTGATTCTGTATCATCATCAATAGATGTAACAAAATACAGTATCATTAAGGACCTTCTGGCTGTTAAGGACTCATTATTTCCCTGCTCCTGCATGAAGTGCATCCTAGAACTGTAGGAGCCCTATTAAAGGAGATAACTGGAGATAATTAGTACCTCATTCTGCTGGGGGACTATGAGCTACAAGTTCATTGGACTCTGCCAGGTTCATTAATGAAAATGTAAGGAGAAAAGAGAGGAGAAGAGAACCTATGTGAAGAAAATCTGTAAGAAATTAGTAGGATAGGTGTATGGTGTGTGTAGGAAATGGTAAGACTAGCCCAAGAGCTTGGTTTTAATGGGACAAAAAGTAAAACCAGCAGTCCTAACGTGGAGGGAGTAAGACGATTCCCGGTACCACTTTAACAGTCTAATTTTACCGTGGGTAGTTCCTTTCTAGAACCTTCTATATACTACCCATATGTGAATTGACTCTTCTGTGTTCTACCCATATGTAAATTGACTCTTCTGTGTACTACCTATATGTAAATTAACTCTTACATGCACAATACTGATAACTAACATTTACTGGTTTCAGTAGGAGAAAGTTTGTTGGTGCAAGATGGATTCAGAGGTAAATCCTGTATGGAGGGAGTGGTTGCCACTCAATAGCCTTCTTGACCAGTTACCACAGCAGTTCCAGCGAGGGCTTGGTGCTGCTGACCTGCAGTTGACTTGCCTGGCCACCCTGCCCCAGCACTTGGTCCTGGGCACCAATGTGGGCCTCGTCTATTTGGCTCATTTGCCCTCTGTCAACCTCATGAGATTGAAGTGTGAGGTAATGGTGATTCATGGTACTTTCATAAGTCAATACTTTGTTTTTGCTGTAACTTTGCCTGATGTACTGAGGGTAACTAGAGAAGAATGTGCTCATTTTTTTTATTAATGTACATTATCATCCTAAATGTAAGTTTACTAGTATTCATTTATGTTAGAAGGGAAAACAACTGTAGTGTATTGCTAGATGCATTTTTTGAGGGTGAGATGAAAGAAAATGTGTAATCACAGATGAAATTGTCTTTAGTGTTGTGCAAAATGCATAAATCCTTTTGAATCTGATTGGAAATAAAGTGGTTAGTCAAAAAAGGTATTAAATTTGAATAGTGTTTAACCCTTTCAGTGCTGTTGTCCTCATTGGAGGTAAACTTAGTGGTTGCTATTGTCCTCAGAGAGGTAGGCTGGCCATAGGTGGCATCCCAAACAAAGAGTGAGTCATTGGAACTGCTGGAGGCTTCAGTGACGTGCTAGTGACTACGATGGGTGATTGTGTTCCTTTTCTAGGGACTTGCGGCATCTGTGGTACCCACCACTGCTTGTAGCACCTGCCACTGAATCTCCGCCATGCTCATGTCACTTGTGCTTAGGATTAGGGAATCCAGTAAATGATGTGTTTTCCTATACTAGGAATGCATAACTCTTAGTTCATATGAAAAAGATATGGTTTTGCTAGTTTTTGAGCACTTATCATATACATAATAAAAGAGCTATGACTTTTTTTGTGCTTAGGATTGCCCTGTCTGGTAGATAATGTATTTTTCCTAAACTAGGGATGTTAACACTTAATTCATAAGAAAAATATTTTTTTCTTTTCTGCACCTTTTTCATAAATGAAAAAGAAATTATTTCTCCATATTTTATGCACTGGGAAGTAAAAAAAGAATCCATTGAACACTGAAAAGGTTAAAGAAACAGGTAAGAAAGTGATAGCTAATGTTCTAGTGTAGATGGCAGGGTCAAAATAAAGATCATTCCATTTCTTTCATACCCTTTATCTTACTTATACACAGGATGTGTAATTTCCCCCCCCCCATTTTTTTCTTTCACCGGGAGTTTTACTGCACTGTACAGTGGCTTATTCATGTTGTCAACATTTCATGTTTATTGACTTCAGAAATTGAAGCAGGGTATAGAGTATCTTTTACATGAATGATAATTTCCAGAACCCTCTGTCACCGATATCAAGTGTGGCTAGTGTAAGAACTGTGGATGACATGATTGCTGCAGGAACTATAGATGGCACCATAACAATATTTCAGCTTCCCCGAGTAACCAGTATTCCAGGTGCACACTCATCGTTTTCATCAAGTAAGTACCTGCCATTTCTTTTGTAGTTTGTAGCAAATTAAGATAGGAGAAAGTGTTGTGTTATATGAGAAAGAACAGTTGGATTGTTAAGTAAGGTTGAATGGAAAGAATTTGGAGAGGGAACAATACAGTATTCAGGGAGAGGAGTTTTAAGCATTTAAGAGAGGTTTTTGAAAGGTAAGCAAGTTATTAGAGTTTGAAGGAAAGTAATAAAAAGAGAATAGCCAGCAGGTGTGGTGAGGTCTCTTAGATGAGAGTATATGGAAATAAACTGTTGCATCAACAGATTGGCTATTAGAGTATTGGAGATGGAGTTTGATTTCTGGATTTTATTGGTGTGGAGTGAAAAGAATGGATAGATGGAGAATACTGGTATTAGGAATGATCAGACGAGTACATGTTAGTCATTAGAGCAGAAACTACCAATTGTTAGATGGAGAGTAGGTGCTTACATGGAGGAGTGTGCAGAAATGTTGCTTTGTAAAGATTGAAATGGCTACCCTGCTTCTCATTTATAATGGCTTGTTGAATGTTATTAGAATAATATAACAGATACAGTTTTAGGAAATCATCATCATTATGTTTTACTAAAAAGTTGTTACATGGGTATCTGCAAACATGGATAGATCACCTTTTACAGGATATATTGTTTCCACTTTTTTTTTTTGAAGCACATACAGAAACTTTCTCTTATACTTTAATGAGCAAAATATCCATCAGCATCACAAAGATCTTTTTATTCAAGCATATTTTTCTTGTCATTCTGGTTTCTGTGCACTTTGAGAAATCATTAGATTTATTGTTACTGGAATGAAGAATTTGCTTTAAGTAGGAAAAATATAGTAGGAGTACTGAAGTAAGAAAGACTGAAAGATTTTTAGACATAATTTTTATTGGATATTGTTGAGTTTGGAATTAAGTTTGACTGCATAGTAGATGTTATCTAAGAATAGGGTTATTATTTGCAGCAAGAATGCCAAACGAGGAGTACCATCATTAGTAAAAGGAGAAATAGTTTAGGAACCTCATGAATGGTACAATTTACCTTCAGTATGACAGATATTGGTAGTGTAAATATGAGTGACTGAAGGAGTGAACTAATGAGGTTGTTATATTTTTCCAGAAAAATGGTTCTTAAACTTCTTTCTCTGTTGTGCTCTCGTTGGCAAGTGAATGCAATCACCTTGTTAGCACTTATGAATACAGCAAAACCTGAATTCAGTGGACTTTGCAAATAACAGACCCTATCTGCCAGTCCTGAGAAAGTGGTCGAAAATGGTTTGTTGTATATCACAAAGATTTTTGTGATATACATTTTTATGCATTTAGGGAATTATGATAAGGAAGCAGTGCCAGAGTATGACTGAATTGGAGTTTGACTCTTTCTTCAAATATGTTGCTGCTGCTGATCTTCCTTCAGCACAATCCTCTACCAGTAGGGGACAGTTGAAGCATCACTGCTTCTCACCACAACCCTCTACTAAGTAGAGGCCTCGGAAGCATCACTGCTTCTCAGACTCAGAATAAAAATTAATCAGAGTCAACACTATTGATCATAGTGATGTTACCTCTTCTGTCAGATACAGACAGTAAGTTAAGATTTTGAGTAAGAATATTTACAATAGTTTACAGTGTTCTTTTTGTGTTGGTGTATTTCCTGACCTTAAGATATGGTCATTATTATACTATATATAATACATGGTGTATTTCCTGACCTTAAGATATGGTCATTATTATACTATATATAATACATCATGATAAACCATCCGAATTTAGCGGACAGCAGGCATTATCGGATTCTCCTTCCCCCATCAGTCCTTTAGATTGAGGTTATATTGTATTTTTCATTCTTACTTTGCCTCTTAGATGAGTTCTTCTTCACAGATGGGTAGTGTATGCAGACTTTCTCACAAATATTTTAGTGCATAGATATTTGGACATTTTGTCAGTAACTTTGTATTTTTATAGAGTTTATTCAATTCATACTTTTCTTAATTTCAGATTCAGGTATCCTCCGGTCCAAAGGCATGACGGCAGTTCAACCTTCTGTAAAACGTTTCACTGTGGGAAATATTCATAATGTTAAGATAACCAGTTTGACATGGAGTCGAAATGGGATGCGACTCTTCTCCGGAGATGAAGAGGGTGTAGTTTCAGTAGTAGATATTAATTACCAGACCAGTGAATGTACAGCTAGAAAACTTTTAAAAGAGACGAGTAGTATCACACAACTGTCTTACATTTATCAGCATCTTGCAGTTTCTACCCTAGAGAGAGCTCTTATATATAGCTTGGCTGAAGGTAGGATTCAGCAAGTTGGTCAAAAACCTCGCAGATGCCATGGTTTATTTGGTTGTGTGTGGTCTCCTTCAGCTACTTGTTCTGATGCTGTACTCTATACATCTCGGCCTGGATTAAGATTGTGGTCTGCAACTAGTGAGGGAAATGTTTTGCTTACCCACATTATAAAGGAATTGCCAGAGAAAGCAAAGGCACTGTTGCTTAATCCCAGTTTTGAGAAGCCTAAAGAAGGTGAAAAGTTTTCATTTGGACTGTTGTACATGCTTGGCGAATCTCATGTAGTTTCTTGTAATCCACATTGGCTTTTTGTTATTGATGTAAATAGCTCAAAAGTGTTAACTTTTACTGGACAGTTCCGGCACATTACTGGAATAGCTACATCAGGCCAGGAAATCTTTGTGTTGGAAGGGTCCAGAAATGTTGCTTGTCTTAGCACTGAACCTCTTGATATTGGTAAGAAGCAGAATCCCTCCTTAGTGAGAAATAATCCTTTCCCCGAAACTCAGAATCTGCGTGATATCGGCTCCCGCATTGTAACTCGAGGAACTGGACTTTTTGAACAGATTGCACGTGTGAGTAGCTCTGTTGCAGCTAAAGTCACAGAACATACAAATCCATCAATTATTATAGGGAAAGAAATCAGGAATAATCAGCAACAAGAATTTGGTATGGGTTCCTCTGCAGCCTGCCCATCACCACAACTGTTGCACAGATCACAGCAACAAGATACTCCTGCTTCATCTAGTAATACTGATATTAAAAGACAAAAACAAGGTCATGTGAGATCATCATCATCAGGATTGGTTCCAGAAAATGAACAGTTAACGCATTCTTCGAGCCCAATTCATCCCAGGATGGTTCATTCTGTTAGCAGCCTCATCCCCACCATGTTGTCATCACCAATGCTCATCACAGGAATAGGCAAAACACCTCCTTTAATTAGTGTGAATATTGCAGTAAGTATAAGCATAATTTCTTAAGATTTTCAACAAGTAAACATATCTAATAGATGTCTCAGTTGCAGAAAAGATGTATGAGAGCTCACTAGCAGGCATTTTGGTCACCATTATGATTTTCAGAAATCATAATACAACACTGTTGAACAATCTAATAATAATTCTGCAGTTATTCTACATAAATGGTCATTTAGGGCAGCCTGTCAGCTTGTCCACTAAGCAGTTCCTATACTGTTACTCTCACACCAAAGGTTCAATGAGTCCTTCTTGCAGAATGCTGGATCATGCTAATCCACTTAGGTTATGTTTGCTGTTGTAAATGTTGTAGGAAGTGCTCTTATTGTTTGATAACAGGCAAGTGAAGTAAACCAGGCGGAAGGTAAATCTATTCTTCCAGTTTTACACAACTCTGTTCTTCTGATGTGTTGCATTCATTAACTCTACTTGCTTTTGATGATTTTGTTTTTGCTAACAAGGAAGAGGTGATTCAGGCTGAATTGTAATTAAATACTATTGTACTTGGATGATTGCTTTATAAAGAAGTGTATGATATGACTGTAATGTTAATAATTTATGCATTTGCTGAGGTCCATTAAGGGGGCTTTTTTCTTTTCTGACTTCTATCATCAGTGGTGTCAGGTGCTTACCTGTGATTGCTTCCTTCTTTTAACAAGCATATCTAAGTTTTTCTGTTAAAGTCCTTGACAGTTTCTTGGCATGGATCAGTTGACTGGCCATTTTCTTTCTTAGTGGCCATGGGTAGTATTATTTTTTTGTGGCTTGATGTTTAGGTTGTGTATATTGTCAGTTTGTCCATCAGAATTTAAGCTGTTTGTTGTTTGACCTTTGCAAGTAACTTTTTTTTATTATTTTATTGTGTTCATATATATGGGAGTTAATTTCATGAACTGTTCATATTCAGTTCATATCTTGGGTGATGAGATTTTATATTTTTTTCTTTAGCAAATGGTTTAGTCATTATTGAGAATTACCTCCTTATGTTTCAGGGTTACAGTGAGACATCTAGAGAATATACAGTATTTTGCCCTGATCTAGAGTATGCTTGCTTATAGTGTACCTGTCTTCTCATTTGTATTTTTAGAAATTTTTATCTTTGTAGTTACAGTCTTAACCCTGAAGTAATGGCCAACAACAGTTGTTTTGCTTCATGAAAACAGTGGCTAGCAACAACTGATGTGCTAACTTTTCCCATATACATGTAAAGGACTACTGACTTATTGTATCATTGGTATCCTATAGAGTTTTCCTCCCGTCCCTAAGAAGATGCCAAAAAAAATTCTGCTGCCTTCATTACCTTTGCAGCCACTTTTATAAGTGCACAGCCATTCACCTGAAATTGTTTGCACCTGGTGACTTTGTAGAAAATATGTAAGTTGTTGGATGACCTAAGTGTTTAGGAGGAATGCTTGACAGTTTTCAGTTGATGAGGAAAGTGAAGAAGAATAACTTGAGATACATGAAGAAATGAGTGACATTGATAATGAATTTTGCAGGATTACATGAGAAGGAGTGGAAAGTGACCCCAGTGAATTCACATTTATGGAAGAAAATTCTGTATGTAAGCCTGGGGTAATGGAGAACTGTAGTAACAGGGGACCGGTAAAGAGCTTGCATATATCCAAAGAAAAAAGCACCTGCAATATCCTTCCCATACATACCAGCTGCTTGGTCTCCTTGCATTTATAGGTAGTATGAAAGATATGATATTTACTTTTATGCTGGTATTCATGTTATTCACCATCATTGCTGTGCCTCAGTAAGAAATAAGAGTATGCATGTTATAAAAGTGTGTATGAAGTAAGAGGAGAGTTTTCAATATAAACAAAAACACATCCTTCAGTATCCTTCCCACACTTGCCAGCTGGTCTCCTTCACACTGAATTTTGAAGCAAAAGATGCACTGTTTCAGGATAAATTTGTGCTATGTACCGCTATTGCTGTGCTCAGCAGAAAGAGGTTCATGTCTACATCTGCTTCATATCAGGAGCTGTCAAATGCATTATTCACTCCCCCCTTTGGGTGCTTACTTAGCACTGTACCAGCTAACACAAATGTGTATTTTCTGTTATTTTTGAGTGCTTTTCTATTGTTTCATAAAGAGGGTAACTCGTTTTGTTTTTTGCACACTTTGAGATGAAATTTTTAACCTATTCACCTATTCCTGTCATTAAGTGTTTGTGGCTGTTATATAACAGTAGCTTTATGTTATTTTTGGCCGAGACATCTTTTCTTGGCTAGCATTATTCGAGTTTTATATACTGCTGAATACATATTGCCTGCTCAGCATATTTTTTAATTTTTTTTTTCCAAGAACTCTGTAATTGGAGTTAAGATTTCACCCACATGCTCTTCACTTCAGTCCCATTCTAACTTGTACTGTCTGAAAATGTATATTAAGGTATGGTTTTTATTGAGATTTGAATTTGTTCTGACAGTCTTGGACCAGAATATCAGCTATCTAGTTAATAATCTTGGTGATTTAGTTTCCAGTGTCTACAAGTAGCCTTAAAGTTCACAAAGGTCAATTTTTTCCTCTTGTGCAACAATTATAATCATTTTGTCTTTACATATGTCATCTGTGCCTGTGTTTGTCATATCTGTATGGTACTTGCAGAATATTTGAAAACATTTTGTGTCAAAGGTTCATCAGCATTGATCACTCTGGTGAGGAATTACTTGCCGGATTGTTAGTCATATAAGTGAAGCAGGTGCTTCTTACTTTGCACTAGAAAAAGAAAGTGTGTTAATAATAAGGGTTTCCTTAACTAGTAAACTTAGGGGGAGAGTGGCATTAGAAAGTGTGTGTTTTGATAGATAGGCAAGGACAAAATGATTATTTACTTAGATGATTCCTATCACTTTACCTAAAGACACCCTTTCAGTGGAGGATAACCACATTGGAGCAGCATTACTTGCAGCACCAATGTGTCTTATGGTATTAATAATGTGAGGTACCTCAGTTTCTTTTGGACGATAGTGGGAGTTGACGTGTCTCTTCCAGTTACTCTGTACTGTACTTTAGGCTATCAGTCTTGTTGAAACCAAGGAAAACAAAGTGAAGTGTATGCTGAATATAAAGTTCTGTAAGTCTTTTATGAGTAATGCTGTGATGAATGTTAAATTGACAGCCTTAACAGTGATAGCCTTCATAATTCGAATGAACACATAATATAAGAATTAGATGAAAAAAGTCATATATAACATTTTAATTAAACTTTTTAAATCTAAGAGCCATTGCATGGTTATTATATTCAAGTAATCAGCTGTATATATATTATCTGTGGTCTGTTTTTACATATTGTAAATCTTAGGTAAGCAAACATTTATCATTTGTAACTTTCTGGTCATGGCACATGAGTCATCTGCAGTTCCTCAGATTTACATTGTCACAAGCTGCCACTGGTTAGGACTATCAAACACATTTAACAACTGGTGGGTTAGTGCAAGCATTACCCATTCATTGTTAACAACCAACCCCTGGTAGCAGAAGTTCACTGGCTTTGGGCCTGTTTTGACCACTTAGAGTCTGCCACAGTGATGATATCATTGACCCACTCTTACCAGAGGATTCATATGCTTGGTTGCTCAGAACTCTTTTTGATCATGTATAGACTGGAAGTCTTTTACGTTTTGTTCCCCTCCTGCACACACACACACACACACACACACCACACCACACTTTTTTTTCACCTTTCTCTCCATTGTGTGGTGTTCTGTATACTTTCATCAGATTTGCAGGATGTACATTTTGTTTATGCTTATTTTTTTCTTCTTTTTATATTGAAGGCTCCAGTGTTGGACAAAATTCCACATCAAGGCTGGGCCTTAATTGAAATATAGAGAGAATTATGAAACAGAAAAGGAAAGGATAAGGGAAAGCATTTACAAATTTTGGAAGAAATGAAAAACATGTCTTTTGAAATGTGCCAGGTCATAGTTATTGGGAAAAACATGAGAAGGTAGAGAGTTCCAAAGCTTTGTCGTGTAGGGAAAGAAGCAGGTATAAAAACGGCCCACCTTCAAGTCGCCGATGGCCACAATATGACACAGCAGCTTGCCTAGTATTGTGTGGTACA
>JAUUDW010564080.1:0-11988 GCA_032361385.1 Panulirus guttatus | reverse complement strand
ATGAGTCTGTGTTGGGATGTGTTACGAGGAGAGAGTTTAACTCTTGTGTTGCCCCGTCTCTTGACCCTGCAGGAGTTTGCACACACACACACACTCATACACACACCTCAGTCTTCTCTCTTCCGTGGTGGGCAAATCTAAAGCCAACAGCCTTTCCCTGTAACTCAGCGCCCTTAATTCCGATACCATCTTTGACAAATTCCAAGAAGCACATTCTAGTTCTGGTCTCATGCAGGATATGATCAGCTTGCTAAATATTTCCTTATCCATTTAGCTGAATGCTATTCAAATATTTGCCATCAGATACTTTGTCATCTTTACTATTCTCCTAACGCGGGACTCTGGAGACGCAGTCAACTCCCATAGTCCTTCTCACAAGCACATTTCTGGACCTCATGTCTTGCTAGATAGTAATTCATATTCAGGCCTTCTGTTACTGCCCCGTCCTCATTGTTTTATATTTACTCAGCAATATATCATCAACTACGTGTCAGACCAACTTTAGAGTCTGCCTAGGTCTTATGCGGATTGATGCAATCTCCCTTGTTCTTTTCCCTCCTCATGACTTTGGCATCATCTGCAAACATGTTCAGGTACATTCCAATCCCCCCAGCAAGTCATTCACACAGATCAACTAAAACAATGGTCATAGGACAGAACCTGCTACGAGCCACTACTGACCTCGTCATAGGACAGAACCCTGCGGCAAACCATTAGACCCCGTTGCTCCTAGACTGAGACGAAAAGTTTTCGCTTACTGGTAATGGAATAGTCATTTCCCGTTTAGAGGCGATCATAGCCGAGCGGTTACCGTTCCTAGCTACCATGCAAAAGGTCCGGTTCGAATCCTTGCTGTTGGAGGGAAAGTGAAATGGAACGATGTGGTATATCGGGGTCGAAGTGCTGTCAATGGACTGAACCAGGGCATGTGAAGCGTCTGGGGTAAACTATGGAAAGGTCTGTGGGGCCTGAATGTGGAAAGGGAGCTGTGGTTTCAGTGCATTACATATGACAGCTAGAGACTGAATGTGAGTGAATGTGGCTGTTTCGTCCGTCTCCTGGCACTACCTCACTGGCGCAGGGATGGCGATGCTATTTCCTGTGGAGCGGGATGGCATCAGGAATGGATGGGGTGAACAAGTGTGAATATGTACATGTGTATATGTGTATATGCATGTGTTTATGTATATGTGTATATATGTAAATGTTGGTATGTGTATATATGTATTGTGCATATATGTGCATGTATGTATATATATATATATGTATGTGGGGGGATGGGTCTTTCTTCGTCTGTTTCCTGGCGCTACCTTGCTGACGCGCGAAAAGGCGATCAAGTATAATAAATAAAATAAATATGTATGTATATGCATATGTATGTATGTATGTATGTGTGTATGTATATATGTATGTATGTACATAGTGGCAAAAAGTTTTCATACCGGAGGGAGAAAAGTATAATAGATATGCAATAGGGTCATGAAGGTAATACATAAAATCAAACTGGGTCACGGTGAAAAAAAAGTTTGAAGAACGCTGGATTATGGCCTCAGTTGCCCATGCCGTCTCAGCTGACATGAAAAAAAAATATGCACCTGGAAGTAGCAGAAGAAACCCTAAAGATTTTTATAGTTATGTTATAAGTAAGGGAGTTATTACCTAATGGATTGGGGCCAATAATTAAAGAAAATTATGACTTGATTCTAGACAAAATAATTATGGCAATGATTTTGAAAAATTTGTTTGCATCTGTTTTACAGTTGAAGATATAACTCATGTCTCGAATCCAGCTCCGTTGTTAAGAGGGGAAAGTTTTGCAACATTGAAATAAAAGTTGGGCTGAGTAAAATGAGAGTAAAGAAAACAACAGCCTAGATACGTTTCATCTGAGGGCACTGAAAGAGGTGAAAAATAAGATGGTTAAGCCCATGTTTACTCTTTCCAATAAGTCACTCATCATAGAATATGTTTCAGGAGAATAGAAATTTGCCACTATGACACCAATATTCCTAAAAGGTAATAAATCACTGCCCGGCAATTATCGTCAATTTAGCTAAACATATGTAGTTGGTAGAATGATTTAAACCACTTAGAGGCCACCACTTAATAAACAATTCTCAGCATGGATTTCAGCAGAATCACTCATGTTTGACAAATCTGCTCAATTTCTTTTATGAAACAATGAACATGTATGATGAAAGTAAAGCAGTTGATGTCATCTATTTACATTTTCAAAAGGCTTCAGTAAAGTTCCACATTAAAGGTTACTAATAAAAGTTAAGTCACATTGTGTAGGTAGAGTTGTGCTTCGATGGTTAGGAAATTGGCTGACTGGTTGTAAACAAAGAGTAGAGATTGATAGTTAAGCCTCTGAATGGGTAGATGTACAAACAAGTGTGTGCTGCAGGGGTCTGTCTGGGGACCAGTTTTCTATCTCATATTCATTAATGTTATTGATATTGTGCTGCACTGTAAGATACCTAAATTCACAGGTGATACTAAGTTGGGAAATAAATCTGCAGCAGAACCTGAATGTCTGCTGCTTCAAAGTGACATAGACAAACTAAAAGACAGGGGTAATAGGTGGAAAATGAATTTTGATATTGATAAGTGCAAAGTTTTATGTATCAATGGTAGAAATGAAAAGACAAACTATTATATGAATTCTGTTGAGCTCCAAAAGGTAAATGAGGAATAGGACTTAGGTGTGATAATCTCTGGTTACTTAAAACAAGGTAAACAATGCATAGAGGGAGTAGATTAGGTAAACAAAATTCTTGGGTTCATAGGTAGGACTTCCAAATTTAAGTCTCAGGAAATTATTCTCACTCTTTACTACTTACTGGTGCATTTGCATCTGGAATATTGTGTCCAGTTTTGGTCACCCTTCTTGAGCACAGACACATACAGAATGGAGAGTCTACAGAGGCAAGCTACCAAGAGGATTCCTGGCTTGAGGAACAAATCCTAATGTGAGTCTTAAAATATGATTATTTAGCTTTAAAAAGAGAAGGTAAGTGGTAATCACACACAAATATTTAAAATGATACAGTTAATGATACAGGACCTCACATGCTACTTAAGGATAAATTCATTTGATATCACTTGTATTAAGGTATATAAATTTTCCCTCTTAGGGCTCAGTCCTATGTTCTTGACGCTACCCCGCTAACGTGGGAAGTGGCGAATATGCATGAAAAAAATTCGTGGGCAATCGCATTACCTTAAATGAGACAAAGTACTTCTTTTCAGCTGGATTACTAACATGTGAAATGATTTACCAATTAGAGTGGTTGATAGCAGTACCATAAATACATTTAAGCATAGACTTGATAGATATTTTGCCTCAAATCCATGATTAACAGTATTTGCACCTCTTTAGCTACATGATAAGGTTACACATCTTCCTCTTTGAAAAATTTGTAAGTCTTTCTACTACTGCCAAACTAATGTACGAGTTTCTGTCTTCTTCCATTATCACAAACAGCCTCGCCAGGACTCAGTTGTCTGCTGCTGTCTGAATTAATTTGTTTTTATTGTTTATCATCTCGCAAATGACGATCTGTCTCTTGTTCCAGGTACGTGACTGTTGAGGAACCCGTGTGGGCTGAGGAGCCGTAAGTAGCAGGAGCTCCGCTAAGTAAAGTAGCAGAGACCCAGGTAGATGAGGTAGGAAAAACGGTAGATAAAGTAGCAGGAACCCAGGTCAATGAAACAGCATAATGCTATGTAACGTAGCTGGAACTTAGGAAAATAAAGGAGCAGAATGTTTGGTAAATTAGCTCCTGATGCTTATCCTGTAAACACGCCTCCTGTTACGTGTCCTGTATCCACTGATAAGAAGTTTCTCAGTAGTGTTATTTTGTTGATGTCCTTCGTCCAAAAGCCTTCGTTCGTATCCTCAGTGAGGATCATGGGGGTCCCTTAGGGATTCCTTCACCTGTCGTTCATCCTTTGGCCCGTACACAATCCTTCTTGCTATCCTGCTGGGCCTTCTGGAGCTGAAATATTAGTCAGGTTCATATGGCCTCCTGAGTGTATGGTACTGAAGTGTGTAGCAGCGGTGTCTGACATCTTGAACCCTGTCAGTCTCGTCTCCCCTTCTTCATCTACCCGAGCCTCTCCCCGCTCCGTCCCCACCCCGCCCCGTGTCTCCCTCGCCTGTCCCTCTACCCTTCTCTGCCCCGCCTTGCCCCGCGCGGTTGTGTCGGGTCATAGATCAGGCCAGAGGAGCAGAGGCCATCGCCCTGTTACATGCACAGCCCTCGAGCGGAAGTTAGACCCCATGAAGTGAGGCCTCCTCCTCATCTCCCGCATGTACCTATGGTACCCACCCATGGCTCGTAGAGTCATCTACGACACTACACTGTGGCTGGCACTTTTGTGCTCGAGGCCGTTGTACTTACATTTGAGTCCATGTAGTACCTTCAGAGCCTTATAAGTATAAGTGTTCGATCAGCAGCCACGATCCGTGGTCCACTTACCAGTACAGCGTCTTTACACACACACACACACACACACACACACACATGTAGCGTCCTTTTCCGACCGCCCATGAGTGGATTGAGGTGAGGAGACAACACTCACTTCGTCTTTTTTGGACACCAGTTACAAAGTTGGATGCCTCCCTCTCCTGTTGGCTGGGTAGGACATACTGGCAGCTTTGGCCGGAGCTACGAGAGATCCTCCCAGTGACCATTCGAGGAAGGATTTACTGCCTTCCAGAACCTTATTGGGGTAAGGGCACTGCTAGACGGGAACTGAGACTACAGAACCCAGGATGTACAGGGTTTAAAAACTACAGAACATGGTGTACGGAGGGTTTACTCCTACAGAACCCAGATTACAATGTGTTTACCATCATAGAACCCAGAGTATAGAGGGTTTACCACCATATGGCCCAGAGTGTAAAAATACAAATTAATTCAAACAGCAACAGACTACTGGGTCCTGACGAGGTTCTTTGTAATAGTGGAAGAGAACAGAAACCCATGGACTAGTATGGTAGGAGTAGAGAGAGACGGAGATTTTTCAAAGGGGAAGAAGACCTGTAAACTTATATAGCGAAGGAGACGCAAATGATATCAGTCGTGTATTTGAATCGAAATCTTAATCAAGTCTGTGATTAAACGTATTTATGGTATTGTTTTCCACTCCTCTGATTGGTAAATGATTCGATGTTAACAGTCCTATCGAAGGAAAAGTACCTCGACTCATTTGCGGTAAATCGTTTGCCCACGAGTTTATATCCGTTATTACGAGTGCAATCAGACGAATCTATCATTAAGTAGTAGCTCGTTAGATCGAGATTATCGAAGCTTTTAATGATTTTGAACACCTGTGTCAAATCGACTCTTATTCATCTCTTTTCTGGGCTAAATGAATTAGATTCATTTAGTCAGTTTTCACGGCATATATTTTTTCAGGCTGGGGATAATCTTGGTAGCTCGCCTCTGTACATCATTCTGTTTATGTTTTCCCTCAAGTAGAGTGACCAGAACTGATGTATAGTAAGTTTATCTTTTATTTCTATGTTAGTCGAGACGGCATGGGCAGCTTAGGCCCTAATCGAGGCCATCCCATTAACGCTGTTCATATATTCATCAGTGGGTAAAGCCATTAGTTGGGTGGTTAACCCAATTGTTGGGTAGTCAGACCAGTCTCTGGGTGGCTAGATAAGTCGCTGGGTAGTTAAACCACTCGATGGGTAGTTGAACTGGTCGTTGTTGTGTTGTCAAAATCACGAGTTCGCTGAAATGGGGCAGAAGGACTACGTCTTCCTTCTATGGCCCCACATGAGTCCTCATGACGCTGGTCTTGATTAGTTAGTCGCAAGTGATGAGTAGAGGAAGTCATGAGGAGAGTGAGGAGTTGAGGCGGATTATGAGTAAAGTGAGGAGTGAAGGAGGTCTTTGGGAGGGGAGGGGCTCTTGAGAAGAGTGAGGGACGAAGGGGGTCTTAGGAAATGTAAGGGGTGGAGGAGGTCTTGAGGACAATGAGAGGTAGGGGAAGTCTCGAGGGAAGTGAGGAATGGATGTCGTGTTGAGAGAAATATCAGAGGATCTCTTGAATAGTGGGAAGATCATATTGAAAACAAGGGTTTAGGGAGTCTTGCGGAGATTGAGGGAATGCATGAGGAAGATAAAAGAGGAGATCTTGGGTGGATCTCAAGGTAAGAGTCACTGGATTTTTCCAGACACTGGCTCCTGTCTCCGCTCGAGGTAGAAAGACAGATAGAGTGAAGAACCTTAGGTCCTACAGTATGGTTTCTGTTCTTCTGAGTTCGAAGCGTTCCACAGCGTAGCACCTGTTCCCCCCCGAGTTCGAAGCGTCCCACAGTGAAGCTTCCGTGCACCCCCGAGTTCGAAGCGCCTTCGACAATTCATTCATGTGAGGCCGGGTTCATGACGCAGTGCGCCGATGGGAAAAAATCGGGGTTTCTCCCGTGTGGAGCCGCCGCGTAATCGCCATCAGCTGAATTGCCAGAGTTCCGCTCACGCCGCGCCATCAGCGCCTCAGCCCACAGCAGCCTTTCTAATAGTCGACTTCCCGTTCGGGAAATTCAGAACGGGCGATCCTGTGGTGCAGGCCCGGTTCTCACCCCGTCAATCATACCTTGCTGGTGGTGGAAATTAACGACTCTCTTCTCTAATTGCATTTTCATGCACTGGGATAAACTTCTGTAGGAGGAGAGAGGTGTTTGGAAAACGGACGAGGCCCATAACATGTCTGTGTCCGTCATAACCCTTGAGCACTCCGTTACGACCCTTGCTTGAGCACGAAGTTACGACCCTTGAGTATGATGGCCCCTGGGTTGAAGCCATCACGACTAGAGGTCGTGCCGTTGTGCTGGGGAGGTTACTGGTCGTCAACAAGTTGGTGGTGGTGTTGTTGATCACGTTTGAAACGTACTTCACCCGAAGCCTTTCACCTCAGGTGATCCTCCTACCCTGCAGTTTGCTTGAAGAGAACAGGAGACGTTAACCTTAGAAACACATGTTTACACCACTGGAGGATGTAGTGAACTACTGTGTCGTGCGTGTGTGTGTGTGTAAAGAAAGGAAGGAGTTAAACTAGGCTTGCGTCTGTTCACTTGTTTGTAGTGATATATATAACTGGAGTTTCCCCACAGGGTTCTAAGGATTTCAGAGAACCAAAGATGTTTTCTATTTGTGTTGCTGTCTTGATGTTGAATGTACCTGTAATTTGTTGTCGTTTACTTTTTGTCATATTTGTTGCGCTGTCTCTCACTGTTTTCCAGCAGAGTCGCCATGCACTCTGTCTTGGAGGGTTGAACTTTACACTCTCCTGGTCCTTTTTTTTTATGTTAGCTGAGACTGCACGGGCAACTGAATGCCGTAATCAAAGCTATTCTATTAACAATAAGTAATAACGCCTATCTACCTAACCTTCAGCGAACATAACAAAACAACGGTTGCCTCATGCAGAGGGATGGTAGGCTGGATCCTGCGGACTTTCAAGACAAGGGAGGAAAAACAAATGATGATATTATTCAAGGCGCTAATTCTTTCATGAACTGAGTGTTGCTGCGTTCTGACATCGTGCTACAGGGCGGGCAAAACTACTCGATCAGAGAGTATTTAGAGATCTTTCAAAGGCCATATTCATGCGGTAAAGAAACTGAATTAGTGGGACGACTGAAATCTCCGAGGCTACTATGCTCCTTGGAGTGCAGACGGGTGAGGTATATCATCATCTGTGCCTGGAAAACCCAAAGAAGATATAGTTCGCAACTTACTTTCGAAGTAACATCCTATTGGCACAACGAGAATGGACACACATTTTTGCCTTTGTAGGGTGCTTCATATTTCTTCATGTTTAGAACACTATTTTTTTGTCATGTCAAGTACATACCAGTGATGGAATTTTAGTCATTTCTGTAATGTTCGTATATGTTTAGTCTGACTGTTGTGTGATGTGTGTAGTAGCCAGTCTGTATCTATATGTAAGCCCTCACCCAGCCCTCAGTGCTGGGACTGGGGACTCAAGTTCTGTAATATCAATCCCTACCTGAGGTGCCTACCAGGTCCTTTGTATTTGACCCTCCTTTGGAACTGGGACCGCAGTTAAGGAGAGGTAGATAGATAACGTACAATGCATGAAGCTAAGTCTGAGGCTGAGGTTGAGGTTGAGGCTATAGATACCATAATGCAGCAGAGTCTAAATCCTTCCTTCCCTGTTTAGCTTGTGACAGGGGCCCATTATGATGCGAGACACCATCATGTGGCGAAGTCTGGATCCCTCCCCCCGTTCGAGGGGCCCATCATGCAACGGGGCATGGCTGTTGTTCGCATTATGGGAGAAGTTGTGACCCATCCGTTTACTGTGTGGGTGGGTGGGTGGTGAGCGTGGCGCCCCTACTGGCTGGGTGGCATGTCTGGTGGCGTTGTCTCTGGGGCGACACCAGCCAGCTAGCCAGCCACCCTGGGTGTGCAGCAGCAGTGAGCCCTTCCTAACTCCCTGCCCGCTATATTACCTCCCTTGTTCTATCTCTGCCTCTCCCTCCTGTTATCCACCCATGTGTCCTTCTGTTTCTCCCTTTCCTCTTCTATGTTTCTGTCTTTCCGTCGTTCCTTCCATCTTTCTGTCTCCAACTTCCCCTCCATTTTTCTGTCTCCACTTTTCACTACATCTTTGTATCTCCATCCCTCCATTTGTGTTCTTCCCTCCATCTTTCTATTTCTCTTCCCATCATTCTCCTTCCATCTTTTTTTCCCGTCTCCTTGCCTCTCTCTCTCTTTTCCTTCTTTTTCCGTCCCCCCTTCCATCGATCCATCTGTCACATCTTCCTCCCGCCGTCCCTCCATCTATCTATTTCTACCATCCTCCATCATTCCATCTATCTCTCCCTTCCTCCTACTCTCACCTCCCGTGTAGCCTCCTCCTCCATCCTTCTTTTCCCTCCCTTCTAGCTGGTGTTCCTACCACATTTGTTTTCTTTTTAGTGTTCCTTTGATGAGTACTCCTTTGTTTTCTGTGGCCTGGGAAGGTCTTGACGCAGACAGTGAAATATTGATGGTACAGTAAGATGCTGATGGTACAGTAAGGTCTTAATGATACAGTAAGATGCTATGGTATGGTAATGTAATGATGCTACAGTAAGGCACTGATGCTACAGTAAGGTACTGATGGTAGAGTAAGATACTGATGGTTCAGTATGGTACTGATGGTACAATGAAATGCTGATGGTGAATACTAGATGAATACCTGCTGAAGTATTCGGAGCTCTTCACCCTCACTGACCGGGCAGGAGCCAAGCCTTTGGGATTGGGTCGTTGGTCGACCAAAAGCTGTTGGTGGAAACCTCACATAGCCTCCACAGCCTGACTTGTTCGATACACTATTTAGATACTTGTCAAGTGCGCTCTTAGACTTCTCTGCCGTGCATCCATCGCTGTTTCTGATGATAGCAGGCAAGGTGCTGAAGAGCCTTGGACCTCGGATGGTTAAGGTGTTCTCTCTATTTCATGCATATCGTATCTTTGGATTTCAGAGTCAGTATGTTTACAAAGTCTTCCACGCCAGTCGTGCCGTTCGGATGCTATTTCCTAGTGTGTCTTGGGTACCATACCTTCTCGGACTTTTCGGGTATAGATGATGGTATTCCTCTCCCGCCTGCGTTGCAGGTAGCCATAGACATTTCAGCCGTTGCCTGTAATTTAGTTCTTTTACAGCATTCGTATGAGCTGCGAAATGAATACTTTCTCATTGCGTAAATGTGGGGTCTACCTAGGACGAGTGGATGTTCCAGGAATACCAAGTATGTTTATCGAGTCAAGAGGTGGAATTACAGAACCGTCAAAGGAGAAAGGGAAGTCGTGAGGAGTTTTCGATAAAGAAATTTAATTGTCATTCTCATTTTCTGTCCGTCTTCCCATATTCTAATGAGTTTAACCCATTTTCTTGTGGGTCTCCTTTACCCACTGTTCTTCTGTTTGCCAAATTTCCCACAGGCTCCCCTATTTTCAACCCTGATTCCCACGGGTCTTCCCAGTTTCCCACAGGCTTTCTTAGCTTACCACGCCCCCACACCCCCAACTTTCCCACGGGTCTCCCCAGTTTCCCACAGGTTTTCTTACCTTCCCACGCCCCCACACCCCCACCTACCCCAACTTTCCCACGGGTCCTCCCAGTTTCCCACAGTTTTTTTTCCCTTCCCACGCCCTTCCCCCATTTTCCCACGGGTTCCTTCAGTTCCCATGAGTCATCCAGATTTCCCACGGGTCTTCACAGATTCCCAAGGAAGTCTCGATTTCTCAGGAGTCATCACAGTTTCCCACAGGTCATCCTGACTTCCCGAGGTCTTCTTAGTTTCCCACGGGTCGTCCTGATTCAACGGCCGTCGTCACATATTCCCAAGGGTCATCCCAGTTTCTCACGGGCCTCCACAGATTCCCACGGATCGTCTTGGTTTCCCAGAAGTCATCACAGTTTCCCACAGTTCATCCTGACTTTCACACTGGTCTTCTCAGTTTCCCATTGGTCTCCCAGTCTCCCACATGTCACCACATTGTCACGTCTCCCAGCCCTCCCTCGTGCCTCCGTGGTCTTGCATGTCTCCCAGATCTCCCACGTGTCTCCCCAGTCTCTCATATGTGTCCTAATTCTTCCACGATTCTCTCCAGTTTCAGATAGGTCTCCTAGGTCTCCAAGATTATCCTCGGTTTCTCCTATGTCCCCCCAGTTTCACATATGTCTCCCACTAGTAACCCCAGTTTCACATGCACATTCCACGCCTCGCAAGTTTCACATATGTTCTCCCATTTTCACATACGTCTCCCAGGTAAAACTTTTTAGGTGTCTCTTCCTCAGTTCTCCTACGTTGCAGCTTCTTTATAGGAGGAGTAGTGGTCAGCCTTACTGGATGTGTGTTGGAGATTTGTGATGAAGATGTTTCCGTCTGCATAGTGGAGGTGAAGGGGCAGTAGATACCCCAAGCATGGAAACTGCTTGTGTCAATAGCCTCCAGGATTACGAAGCTAGTAAGAGTACTTGCCTTGTGTTATAGGCCCTCTTTTTCTTCTTTTTCTTTGCCTTTATTTCTCTAATTATGACACCTATAACCCTAAACGGTCCTATGTTCTCCCATGGAATGACTTTGGATCTTCGTCCTCTAATTTTGTTGAAGAAGGACTGCCTTATTCCAGCCACTGTCGTTTGAGACTTCCTCTACCCGGCCGCTGACTTATGAGACGCCCTTCTTCCATTTACTACCCTGTGAGACTCCCTCCTTCCAGTCACTGACCTATGAGACCTCCTCCATCCAGTCACTGACCCGTTAGACTCCCTCTCCTTCCAGCTACTGACCTATGATACTTCCACCTTCCACTTGCTCTCCTATGAGACTTCCTTCATTCCGTCACTGACCCAGGAGACTCGCTCCTTCCAGTCAAAGTCCTATGAGAGACCGCATCCCTCGCCCACGTCCCCTTCTGCAGAGGCCAGCCCAGCCCGCCCTGACTCCTCCAGCAGATAATCTCGTCATAGTCCATCATGTCTTCCACCATCTACTGACATACCTACTGTACCCAGTAGGTATGTCACTAGTCCAACGCCCCTGGATGGGTGAATAAACGAGGAGGAAGTGCCAGCGTATGTATGTCAGCGAGAGTTGGCTGAGCATCCCTCCCGGCTGTTGGAAGTCCATTACCTGACCGGGTGGAAGGGATCGGAATCTACTCTCACTGGTATAAAAAGGATCTGGGAGACCTGTTTACGCCGTTATACGGAACTTCAGTCCTCTCTCGTTGCCATAAGATGTTAGAATTCGTCTTGAGCCCTCAACGTACTGGATAAGAATCCTTCCTCTTGAGTCTAAGGGACTGGAATGTATTCCCAATTTTGAATGGGGTCCGAATACACGTTAGTAGCATGCTATGAGTGTTTATGGAATTTTTATTGTTTTTTTATTCATTTATGCACTACAACTGGACAAAATATAATTTTTTTATTTTCGTAAATTTCTGA
>JAUUDW010563970.1:0-11988 GCA_032361385.1 Panulirus guttatus | reverse complement strand
ATATATATATATATATATATATATATATATATATATATGAGAGGGTGTTACCGGACACAGCGCAAGAATACACATCGGTTGAAAAATCACCTTTGGCAAAGCTTATCATTGAGAGTACACTCTCGATAAACCTTAATCCAAAGTGAGTAATCATTTCCCTGCTACTGGAGCTTGCGCAGCTGTGGATGCAGGAGCTTCTGGAAAGGGACCCATTTGTACAATGTGAATCACCACTTTAAAATAATATATACACATGGGCATATCCCGCCCTCCTCCCCGACTTCTCATTACGATAGGAGAGGGGTTTAGGGTCCTTATCTTCTTCGGCACCGAGGCCTAATCATTGTTGGAAATTCGTACTTTTTTGTGCTTTTTAAAGCAATCATATACATTTCCTATAAACTATTCAAAGTACCAGGCTGGCAAATGGCAATACATCCTACAATACACAAGTGGTGTGCTATTTTACTGTCCCAACTGAAGTGAATATACACTATTTTGTGCAAAATATAGACCTGAATGCTCTCTGGTAGATTGCAAATATCTACGTTCATCATCCAGACAAAAGACTTGCTACAACAAACCATCATCAAAAAAAATCTAAAGATGGCATCAACGCGGGCTAAATTATTACATTCCCCTCACAAGATGACAAACGAAGAGTTGCAATTGGAATGACAACTGCTAATACACAAGCGCCAGTTTTTAATGCATATGGAATATAAAGTTTTATTGCTCGATTAGGACTTCGTAGTAGCCAAAGCACACAAGCTGGTGTCATTAGTGATTGGTCCTATTGAAACCAAAATATGTTTTTCATCAATGCTGTCACATATTCAGGACCAGCGTATGTTGGAATCCTTAGTGTAAAACACATCTTTGACTGCTTTCAGCGTTTCAAGGAAAGGCGACATTTGAGTAAGCTACCCCAGTGCAAGGAAAATATGCAAACCGTCAGATGGCATGGCTAAACCAGTGACGATTGGCACATGTAACGGTGAGCCTTATGAAAATCCACGCACCCAGAAAACCATCACATGTTCAATTAACTGTGCTTGCTCATAGTACTTGAATGAAGTTTTTATTACAACTAATATACATGGGAAGAATGCATCTAACAGGATAGAAAGAATGGAATTCCTGAGCCATGATATGTCTGGTATCATTCTCTTTCATGAACATCACTGAACCCCCCGGGATGATCAGGGCCAGACAGTAGACAATAAAAAGGAAATGAGTAACTTTGACCATAACTGAGATGCTTTGAAGAGGGTCTTACGAATATAAGGTATGGGAGAAAAGCTCCAGCAGAGAGAAGTTTTTACCAAGAGAGCATAGCGTATGTGAGAGTAGGAAGAAAGGAGGGAGAGTGGTCCCTCCCAGGTGAAGATGGGTCTGGCCTATGGGCGCATGATGTCTCCATGGCTCTTTAATCTATCTATGGATCAGGTCATAAGGGAGGTGATGCAAGGGTCTTAGAGGGAGGGGTAGGTCTGCAGTCTGTCAGGGATAGAGGAGCGTGGGAGGAATGTCAATATGCTGATGACATGGCACTGGTGGCTAATATGAGTGAGAAACTGTAGTGGCTGGTTTCGGAGTTTTGGGACGGCATATGAGAGGAGAAAGTTGAGATAATGCAAATAAAAGCAAGGTTATTAGGTTTAGCAGTGAAGAGAGATGGGCTGGTTAAGAGCATGAGTATGAATGGAAAAAACTGGAGGAAGTGATGTGTTTCAGATATATGGAAAAGGACATGGCTGCAAGTGAAACCAAGGGAGGTTGAAGTGAGCCATAGGATGTGTGAAAAGTGTTCAAACTGACTGATGCAATGTAGATTGTTTGTTGTCGCCTGAATATGTCTTGGTATTGTGTTATGATTGTTATGTCATCTTCATATAGGAGTTTTCACCATACAGGGAAGGAGTTTTACATTTGTTGGGCCCCATCAGTTGGACATTCTCAATCATACAACCTCTTAAACCTAAGTATGCTGGCTGCATTAACCATGTCTTCTGTCATTCATCCACCACTCTCATATTGGAAACATATTTCTTTAAATTCTTTTTAACATTTCTTACTTAAGTCATGTTATGGCCGCTGATTGCTTAATACCTACCTCTCTCAAAAGACCTGCTCACTGTTTATGTCACTGATCTCTTCTAAAAACTAAAAGGTTGTGATAAGATCACCACTCATTCTTTTCTCTTCCAATCCTCTAGCCTTTCCTTGTAAATAAGCTCTTTTAATTCTGGTACCATCTTTGTTGCCCTCGTCCAGACCTTCTCTATAAGCTCTTTGTGCTTCTTTAGGTGCAGACCTGAGAAGCATATTCTAGCATTGGTCTTAAGTAGAATATGAAGAACTTGCTAAATATTTCCTTATCCATATACTTGAAGGCTGTTCTGATATTTGCCGGAAACAGCTTGTCCCCTTAACTATTCTCCTGGTCTGCAGAAGGTGTTGGGAGGTCATGTAGGAAGAGACTGAAGAGTATTAGAGAAAGAACTGTTCCTAGGAGGTGCTCCATTGTCTTTTAAGGGTTTTGGATGTGCTGCTGTGAATGACACTTGCCTGTCAGCCAGCTATGAAATTGGCTTACCCTTTTTTGTCATTTCTGTGGAGGGCAGTGTCAGGTATCATTTGTGTGAGGATATGTTGAGGAGATGTCAAATACTTTGTTGATTCCTATTGTCAATAATACAGTGCTAGAAGAGAGGTTGTGGTTGGTTGAAGCCAAACAGAATGTGTTGTGTGAGGACAGTATGCAGTATAGTAGTGGAGTGATTGGGTCTAAAGCCATGCTGGGTGGGTGAGAGACAGAGCATTGCTTGATCTTCTCATGTGCAGCCTGAGTACCATATAGTTCTGCAGTAAATAAGGAAAGTTCTTTGGGAACTTTTGCTACAGGATATTTTTGTTTAATAAAAGCAAAATCTACACCTTCACCTCATTGTGAGCCATCATTGAATATATCCATTCTGTTTTCATGAACAGTCTCAAACTGAAGGAATTTTGTTATTACACCACAAAAAAGCCCGCTTCATCCTGTTCCCGCATGGAATACAGCCTTATAGCTGTATGAATCCCATATAAAGGGTCCTCAGGTTACACAATTATCTTGTCTACTATTCTTTCCATATTTTGCATTCCCTAATAAAGAAATATATTTCAAACGCTTAAACGTTCTTGATCGTCTTATTTCACAATTATTCATAATGTATACGCAAAATAATGAAAGGAATAAGGGTTCTCATAATTTGGTTGTTCAAAAAATTTTATTAAGAAAATCATAATTATATAAAATATAACATCTATCAATAAATTTGTAAAAATAAAATTCATCACAGTGAAGTATAAATTGTATCATTACACATATAAAAAGTTTCCAAATGCACCTAATATTTTTGTAATCTGTTTTCAAAGACATTTTTGGTTCTGGGAAAGTAGTCCAATGACAGCCTACTTTCAAGCAATAACCATTCAATAAGCCTAACTACAGCCTTTAAACACACCAAAACTTAAAGTTATACCATTCCAAAATACACTAACCACTTTTGTCTTGAAGAAAGCCAAGATATAAGGGGATAAAAGCTTCAATTCAGGCTCGGTTCCTTTGCTGAAAGATGTGGGTCCCATTCAGAAATACAAGGGCTTACAGTTTCAGAGCTTAACTTCTGAGGCTGGGACACGTCCTCATTGTATTTCAAACGACTTGTAGGACAAGTAAGAGATGTGTATCAACTTCCATGTAAAATGATTTAGTAAAAATATTCTCGTTCAACATAAATATCTTTATAATGACAAATGAATTCTTAGCAAAAGAATTCCTGATAAAATCACACAATTAAATTTTACCTTGTCTTTCATATCCTACTAGCTGCTTCTTAGATGGATTCCACCCACTGACTGGTATGAACTGGCATATTTGGTAATATACAAGGACTCTGAAAAAACTAATGGTATAAGCCGTACAATACTTATATATAAAAAAAACACCTTCCTTTTTCATATTTCATTATTTTTCGTAAACTTACCATGTAATTATTTCTTAAATAATACATGTTACAAGTGAGTGGTGTGGGAGGAAAGCTTTCAGAAGTGGTGAAGAGTTTTTATCAAGAAAGTAAGACTAGGTTGCGAGTAGGTAGAGAGAAGTGTGAATGGTTCCAGGTGAAAGCAGATCTGTAGCAAGGGTGTATGATGTCACCATGGCTGTTTAATTTGCTTATGGATGGAGTGGTGAGGATGGTGATTGCAGGGGTCTTGGTGAGAGGGGCAGGTAGGGGCTGAGGTGGGCCTAGGAAGACAGCCAGTTGTTGCTTGCTGATGACATGCCACTGGAGTCTTTGTTGCTTGCTAAAGACATGCCACTGGAAGCAGACTCGATTCACAAACTGCAAAAGCTGGAGTGTGAATTTGGGATATTGTGAGAGAGGAGGAAGCTGAGAGTAAATGTGAATAAATGCAAGGTTGTTCAGTTTAGCAGTGTAGAGATGCGTTAGGTGGGATGTAAGTTTGAATGCAGAAAACTTGGAGAAAGCATGCTGTTTCAAACAGCCAGGAATGGACGGGACAGCAAATAGACCCATGGCTGCAGAGGTGAGTCATTGGGTTGGTGAGGTGTGAAAGGTTCTAATAGCAGTAAGGAATGTGTAGAAAGAGAGGTGGCTATCTGGTAAGGCAGAAATGGGTGTGTTTGGAGGTATAGTAGTCCTAAAGATATGGTACGGATGCAAGGTACGGGTTATAGATGAAAATGTAGAGAAGGGTGCATGTGTTAACAATGAAATGTTTGAGAACAGTATGTGGTGCAAGTAAGGTTGGTCAAGTAAATAATGAGAGAGGTGAAAGATAGGTGTGGAAATAAGGAGGGTTTGGTTGAGAAAGCTGAAGATGGTGCTGCAATGGTCTTGACATATGGAGAGAATGAGTAAGGAGAGTGAATAGAAACATTAGGTAGATGTAATACATAAGAATATTAGGCAGGAGCATTAAGTAGACATAGTCAGTAGGAACATTAGGTTGGAGCCTCTGCAAACACTGCACTAGAGTTGCCCTCTGCTAGTGGCCTGTTACAGGTGAGCACTAAAGGATAAGAAACAGCAACGGAGTTCACTAGCTATGGAAATTCTATTGCTGTGTCCACCCCCAAAGGAGTTCCAGGTGGGAACAGGGATCAAAGATAAAGATACATAAATAGAGTGAAAAGATATTGACAAGGAGGACATATGTGTCAGAAGTGGAGGGGACAAGAAGGGAAGAGACCAAGCAGGAGATGGAGGGATGGAATGAAAAAATATTTTAGTGCTCTGGGCCAGATCATGCAGGAGGGTGAAAGGTTTGCAAAGGACAGAGTGAATCCGAGTAATGTGGTACACTTGAGGCAATGTGCTGTAAATGAACTGAACCAGAGCACATGAAACAGCCAGAGTTAACCATGGAAAGGTCTGTGAGGCCTCATTGTGGAGAAAGGGATATGGTTTCAATGCTTATACATGACAGCTTGAGAATGGATGAGAGTGAATTGTGCCTTTTCTCTGTCTGTTCATGGCACTGCCTCACCACCACGGGAAATATTACTACATTCATTTTCCAACCCATTTGAAAAAATTACATCTGGCATTAGGGTCTCCTTCTTTTCCTACACCCCTGGCACATGCATAGAATTGACGGTTTATATTACGTCCTTTCTTCTTGACAGTTAACAACACAGCAGGTTCCCTGTGGCCAGAACAGAGGGGAGGAGGTTGTGGTCCCTTCATTAAGAAGCTCCACCCTGACTTCTTGGCTTGATTAGATGATTTCAAACCATATTCTGGGCAAGTTCTGATGTCCTCTGCTACTGTCGGAAAGCAATTTGAAGAAACATCGAGAGGGCAAGAACCTGAACCTTTATATGATTCTGAACTGATATGACTTGAATCATTTACATGAGTTGCTACACTCTGTGAATCTTCAGTTTCACTCAGATTTTGATCTGGACACTGGCTCTCCCATCTGTTGTTAACTTCTAAGTTTGGTGATACTGTCTGATTCTTTTGGTTACTTACTTTTGAAATGAAGAAGCTACTAAGCTTCATTTGCTTTTCTACATGAACTTTTTTGTTTGCAGACTTTGTTTTGGTGTTAATAGTTTTTCTTTTAGCTGTACTCTGTAAAGTTTTACCATTCAAGCTTCCTGTCTCCGAAACAGAAGAGGAATTCTTATTTGTTTTTGTTTGGCACTCTGGTGAGGAAGATATTGGCTGAAAATATGATGACAACTTTTGCTGCTGTCCTCGAAATTCTGGGAAAAATTTAGTACACATGCATGGAAATTCAACAGAAGAAACTAATTCGCCTGTTATCACAATAGCCACTGGACAGTGATCACTTCCCATTACGTCCTGAAGAATCAAACTGTCCTCTACACATGGAAGGAATTCCTCATTACAGAATACATAATCTATCCTAGTTCCATAATTGGTGGACCTAGCATTGGTAAGGGTATTCCAGCAAGTGAAAGCCTCCTTCCTGTTTGGGTAAAAGTAACGAAATGTATCAATAACTTTAAAGTCTGTTCCAGACACAAGTAAATGATCATCAGAAAATTCCTCTGTTTCAATATCTTTTGTGTCCCTTGCCTTTCCCTCAAGCTTTCTTTGTGCATTATTTTTTTCTATATCTTCTCTTACTAATGTTAA
The DNA here is from genome assembly GCA_032361385.1 of Panulirus guttatus. Lineage (NCBI taxonomy): Eukaryota > Metazoa > Arthropoda > Malacostraca > Decapoda > Palinuridae > Panulirus > Panulirus guttatus. The sequence goes on along the minus strand of JAUUDW010563970.1, from coordinate 5,305 downwards.
CTGAGCATCCATATCTTCATGCATGATATGCTCTTCATCTGAGTTATAAGTGACAAGATCTTGGTGTACATCAATTCCTTTCTTTTCTGACATTAACGAAAGAGAAGTAATTTGACTTGACTCCTGACCCTGTAGGCTGATTCTATCTTTGCTGCTTGTGCCACTTGAAAATGTATTAATTTCATATTCTTTATGAAATCCTTTTTCAACACTCAGATCTATTTCCTTCTTGTACAGTGGAATGAGAAACTTGTCCAGGTACCTTCTTTCCAGCCGATCTTCGAATATCTGTAGCAAAAGGTGGAAAATTTCAGATTATTACAGTATCTTTCTTCAAAATATCTTCTCTACTCACAAGAAGACATTTCAATAAAATTTTCTTCCCAGCAAAGCAGATAAAGTATGTCCTTATATGCCTCCATCATTCATAATACATTAAACAAATAAATATTTTCTCATTTTCTCTTTTCCATCATCTTTGGTTTTATCTTTACCTCCTATAAACCTTCCCAAAATACAAAGTCATCATTTCCACATGTACAAAACACCTCAACAAACAGTCCTCCATTTCATCACCTGCCATCATAATAATGACAGAAGAGTTCAAGATAATATGTCTATATGAAATCATATGCCCAAAACCTCAGTACTAAAGTATTTTTCTAAATCTAACAAAATTCACCCCACATTTCAAAGGTGATAAGTCTCTGGAAAATATTTCCTACTATCAGATCAAACTGCATGGTTTAAAACATTTATCAAAAGCTATGCTCTTTTGGTTATCTTCACAAGAGTTTTCTTTGAAAAGTTGGACCTTTAAAGTCCTACGGGGATCCAGGGAATTGCAACCCCACACAAATGTGGAAATATTGATACTGTGAAATGGAATTTTACATATTTTTGAGGTTATATAAAGATACTGAAATTGCTAAATCTGATAGCAAACTGATTCCCTATCATATCTGAAATTACAGTATGCAGGCATCCAACTTCTATGGCCAGCCAAAATGCCTGGCTGAAAACTAGGTCGAGAGAATTCCATGAGTGTTGAATCTAATGTGATGTAATCAAAAGATGAAGAAAAGATGCCCTTGAGACAGTAATTATTCTACACAGTCATCACCCAATGAAGCAACTGAACCCATGATCTAAAACTGGTCACATAATATCAGTCTTTCCATCTTTCAGAACTGTATCTATGACACATTCTATTCAAAAACTCTCCAATGGGAGGTCAATCACAGCAAGGTATCTTTCAGCCAACCAAACTATCTAAACACACCTCCCTACTACGTTCTATCCCTTTCTTTCTTTCCTGTATCCTCTTACCAAAATATACCCTCAATTTCCCCTCCCAAGATGTTAGGTGTCTTCCCTTCACTCTTATTTCTTTCTTCCTCTCTCCCTACACATTGTTTTTGCCAAACTAAAATTATGAATTCTTCACAGTACTATATCATTCCAAGTTATTTCTATTCATACAGTGCAAAACAACACATCCCATGTCTTTTCCCCTCTCTGACATCCCACATCTTCAAAACACTTCACCAATGCTTATTTCAACCCACATGCTGTCTATCTATCTATCTATCTATCTCTCTGATGCCTGTTGCAATTGGAACTCCCTCAAAGGGGTGGCCACAGCAACAGAGTCTCCATAACTAAAGATCTCAAGTGCCGCTTCTTAGCCTTTACTGCCTAACCCTTAACAGATCAATGGCAGAGGGCATGCCTAGTGCAGTGTTTGCAGAGGCTCCGATCTAATGTTCCTAATGACTATTACTATCTAATGCTCCTACCGACTACTTCTACCTAATAGTCTTGCCATTTATAAATGTTCCTAGATACTACTTCTATCTACTGCTCCTACCATTTTGCCAAATGGCAGGGCTAGCGCATAGTGCTCACACATGCTGTCACCACCAGTATCCCCCAAACAGCTCTTTTCAGTGGTCAAAATATTAAAACTATCTGCTCTGTTCAATGTTAATGACTTATTCTGCTCTGTAGATTATCTAAAAACTAACCAAAATTCTTTTCTAAAAACTAACCAGAAAAGGTTTAGGATTAAAGTTTAGGAACTGCAACAACTTGACACAAAGACTGGAAAAGAAAGTTTCTCTCCTAATAAAAAACTTGTCTGCCAGGTTCAGGAAACACATTTGCAGACCAAACTTTGAAAATCTGAACTTCTTAAAAACAAAAACCCAATAACCTTAGTACAGCACCATCAAGATTACCACTAACTTGGATCAGAGTTATCAGAGTCAGTTACTTTGCCATACACTGCCATGCATTATCCTTACTGTCTGAACATGAGGAAGTAAAGCTCCCTGCTTTTTTTCTTTCATCAGTACTTGTGTCATAAACAATTATGGAGCATTTCCTTCTCCACACATACGTAATAAGGTTGTTAGAAGACAACATTGTTGCTCAAGCTCCAAAAATGAAGCGAGTTGAGAGAATTCACTGATATAAGTAAGAAAGAGAAATCAAGAAATTCTGCCAACAAACTGTCAGATGACAGGTTAATCTAAAGCTGGCTTACCTCAAAGATACACTTTCTAACCTTAACAAATCCCTCAAAGGTTACTCAACTGCTGTGACTAATTTCAACAAAATACAGGCTTTTCAAACCAAACTTGATATATGGCAAGAAAAACACAAATGAGCCATTTTGATGTCTGAAAATGAAGTGGATGAGATTGGTATCCTCATCCAAGACTACCTTTATTCTTTCAGTTGGGAGGTGAATTCTTATTTTCCAGATATCACTGACTTGGATGGTCAGCTCAATCAAAATCCCTCTTCAATGGATCCTAGATCACGTTTACATGAATTATGAGATGAATTCATTGACCTTACCAATTACTCCAACTGAAAAGACTATTTTGAGAGTTTGTCACAGTAAAGCCAATGGTTGGCTGTAGCTATGTCTTACCTAGCTGTGGAAAAGAAATGAGAGAAAAACCTGCTGCTGTTTCCATCAAAGTACCTCTACAAGCATACATTCTGAGCATTGTGCACCAATAAAACAAAGTGCTATGCATGTCTACCAGTCCAGAACAACATGAGAACAACACTATTAAAGACTGTGCCAAGGGCCAACATGTGGCAATAAAACAGGCCTAACCTTGATACTTACTACCAATGTTTAGCTGGTGTTGTTCATGCCAGTGATAGACCCTATCATTGGTATTGTTTTGCTATTTGTAGTGTTATCAAATGTAAGAGAGAAAAAGTTAATGTCAAAGAATTTATTTGAAAAAGAAAAGGATCAACAATCATACAAGTGGATACTTAGCTTAAGCATAGTGAAGTAATCTTAAGCATCTGGTGTTCAAGTTAACTATATGATGATTAGATGTATGGTCAAGTAACTGTGAAAGTAATAGCTAATTTTGAAAGGGCATGTGGAGTACAGAAGAAAAGGTGTGAGAAATCTTGACCTAATGTATCACCAGTGTACTCATAAGTCCATGAAAACCTTAGTCCTTAGGGTCTGTTTTCTCCTCTCCCACTGATGGCACAGCATTTTGAAGTGATGTCACCTTTTGGAAAAAACTGAGCAGTACACTACTAACAGCTAAGGATCCTTGTACATCACACAATCAAAGCCCTATTGACATTCCATACAAAAGCAGCCCCCTAAGATATGTTCCTAAGTTATTTTAAGTGATCAAGCCAGTAAATGTCAACTGAAAAAACAAATAAGTGGAGGCAACTAACCAAAAGACCATTGCGGTGAGAAAAAGCCTATCAATCAGTTGAATTAGTGTCCTAACATCTTACAACACCTCTCAACACCATCACCATGTAATGATAACATTTGTGACAAACATCATGGAGGACAATCAGCCTACATCCAAATATTGTACCTTAACTAATAAAATTCAAATATTTTTCATGAAAGAAAACAAAAAATAAAAATGTATAACATAAAAAACACTAAGTAGACAGACCCAATAACTAACACAAACCTAACTGTTGCTTCCATACTGGAAAACCCCCAAGAGTCTATCTAATTATCAAAAACAAAAATTCTAAAACAAAAACACTACAATTCATAAACATTAAAACATATAAACTAAACTGTAGCAAATGTATTACTTAATGCTGCACCTTCATAGCCTAACTAAAAGAGTACATCAACATTTGTCATTGAGATTTAAAAAAAAATAAGAATACTGAAAGTAGACTATGATCTGTGAAAGGAAAAAGCTACACAAAGTGCTGCAAATATCATAAGTTTAGTGAAAAAGTTACAGAAAGTACTGTATGCACAATTCATACACTCAAAAAAAGGTTACAGATTCGACATCTCTTAAGTCCAGAAGCGCATGCTATGAAGTGAAAACTCCAGAAGCAACAGTTTAGATCTACATTGTGAACAATAGTGCATGAAAGTGATGGGGTAAATTGTAAGCTTGTTGCCACCTCATCACTATGTCATGCCAACACATCCCTGAGATTATTATGGATGAGAAACAGCCAGCCTCACATGTATACTGAAGACTGATGAAGGTAAATCCTATTTTGGGAGACAAAATGACATTCTATTTCCCAAAGAGCAAGTGCTCGCTCATATGGTCACTTGGCTCTATCCATGGGTGAGAAACATATAAGCATTAATCTTGCAGTAAGTTAATTCATATGATGCAAAGGAAAACTTAACAAACTGTAATGAGCTGGGCTTAAGCTGCCCTCCTCGCTCGTAGGGCTCACCTTTTAGCACTCAATACAGAGAATCTTCTCCTGGGGTGTACAAACAATTGGTAGGGTTTAAAAATCTTCAATTTACAGTTATCACTAATCCTACAGTAAGTTGTTTCTCTAAACAAAAACACTTAACTGCTCACAGAAGATTGACATAAAATAAAGTAATTAACTCCAAATAGAAACACTTAGCTGTTCACAGACGCTATTTACATACAACTCCACATAGAAACACACCACAACTGCTCACAAATATATTTACCTACAGTACATGTGTCAGTACTACCAACATGTACTTATTAAATCACAACACTGCTTGGGTTTTCTCCCAACCCAGCACATATACAGCCTCTCCCCACTCGGCTCACACCATTCACAATCTGGTTACCATATGAGACTACCTGAGTCTCGTGACTTGGTCCACTCAAGGTACCTCTCCTGAACAAGGCATGTTAACAACTCCACCATATGGAGTTGTACACCAAACACCTAGCTGCACGTAGCACCGGTAGCCTTGCCGTCCAGCCAAGGATGTGTAGTTTTCTTGCGATCACCTGGCTTCATAGACATATACCAATCTCTAGCCCTT
>JAUUDW010563860.1:0-11989 GCA_032361385.1 Panulirus guttatus | reverse complement strand
ATATAAACATATATATGTACTTGATCACCATTTCCTGCATTAGTATGGAAGTGCCAGGAACACATGAAGAAAGGCCACATCCACTTTCATCCATTTTCTAGCACCCTATCTCAGTGCTACAAATGTCTTGTGGGTTCTATTATCGGTGAATTCCATCATTTTCAAACATGAATGCCATTTAACATTGCTATGGATCATTTGGTTTGGAGGGTAAACAGTGGGACAGATCTCATTAGCACTAATTCAATTTCCATATCTTTATCAACAATTGAACTCACCCAAAAGATCTGCAAAACTCAGATTTAGTCAGATTCAAACATTATGATGCATGGTGGCATTCTATGGAATGCATCAACAGTAAAGATAATCAGACATTTCTAGACCTTACTAGCAAGTTTTTTTGGTGTATTACATTTTCATTTGCTTTGTATATTGACTCACAAGCTTAATAAAATTACAAAATATGAACAATTTCCAGGGAAATGTCTGATGTCAGCTATCTAGAGAATGGTCTCTTTTCTAATGCCCTTGCACATAACATGAGGACATTAGAGAATGATGTCAGGAAGCCATAGGCATCTCTCCTGTTCATTTAATATTTTAGAAATTTTAAAGGGAGAGTTACACTCTCAACTGTTGATACAGTATGTTTTTATACCACACTTTCCTTCAAATTTAAAGTTCTGCTCAACATAGTAAACTTCAAAAGTGATGGACTTGGAGGTGCTGATCTTAAAATCCCGCTCTCTATATCAAATCTAGATAGGGCAAAGAATCCATTTGTACCACTTTCATCAATATTATCTAGAATATGTGCATCCATAAACTGAAAAATTAACGAGAAAAAATCTGTAGTCCCTGATATTATTTTGATATCGACACCATAAGAGTAAATCTAACAATTCTTTAGTATCTTCAAAGAAACAGCTATATCAATTTCATCACCATAATGGTCATTTTGTAGGGTTATGATACACGATTTATTGTCATTCCTTTCCTTCAGAATAATCATCTGTTGTATTATAAAAACAGGTTTTGTTCAATACCTACAATGAAAAGTAACACGATAAGTATGAAACCCAAAACTCACTTGAATCCCAAAGTTCTTGGGAAAAAGAGCTTGAGCAGTAATCATCCAACATTTGGCCGCACACGGGTCTTTCTTCTGTTGTTCTTTCGCTCGAAATATGAGGTATTCCTCGTCTGATAAATGACTCAGTTCTTCATCGGGAGACATCTTCCTTTATCAAAGGAGAGTACACAAAATTCGGCTATACACTACCCTCTCTTCAAGTGGTTCAACAGTAGCTTCGTACCAACAAAAATTGGAATTCCGATGTTTCAATCGGGGTTCGACTTTCTGGTACCTAGAAAACATAAAATTATTAGAATTATTTTGTCTTTACTGGATATGACAGCATCAAAAATCTCCCATACATTATTAAGGATATCACAAGTGAATTAGGAGTCCCATGAGCTTCATATAAGAGAAATGTACGAAATGAAATTCAGATTCTACTCTAAATACATCTATTTCTCTCTATCAGACTTTTTAAGTAGAATGCACCTCAAGACTGTTTACATTTTTATCTGGAAATTGTCGCTGGCAGGTCTACTCGCTGGATATGTTCGCAGCCGAAACTATTCGCCTCTTGTATTACCTAGCAAGAGTCATCGCTGGATTTGTTTACTGACATGACAATAAGTAGTACAGCTGTGTGAGTAACTCCAAGCTAATTATACACATACACTACAATCGAAAAGAAGGGAAGAACAGTAAGGCTACTTGTGAGTAAACAGAAGTAATTGTACTAGAGTTGACTGCAGTATTTTTTCTCGTCTAGATTTACCAAGTGTTCGTCTCTGTAATACGACTTTGTTCTTCAGGTAGAATTACCGTCCTTGACATACACGTTAGCAAGGTGAAATTATGTTTTACTGGTTGTTTTTGATGTGTTTTGCACGATTCTGACCTTTTTTTAATGCAAATTACCACTTTCATTTCTACTACTAATCACTACCTATTGAAATATTCCCCCTTTATCCAACGATAATGGGGGACCCCCCAGTGGAAACCGAGGTTTTGAGTGGGGGAAATCACAAAAATTAGTGATTTGCGATGGAAATAAAGGTTAGAATCGTTCAAAAGACATCCAAAACCACCGGTAAACCGATTTCAACCAAAGAATCTAACAATATTTGTTGGATGGCCGAAACAGTGATAACCCTACATACTCAGTGATCATAGAAACTAAAGCAGTGCAAGTCGAAGAAAAGTGCATTGACCTCATAACATTTGGTAGATTTCATTTAGAAGTACAGTGATGACATATATTGACCAAGTAATGTAACGATTTTAAATCAGACAATGGGAGGAAAGGCTATGAAGATTATGAAAAATGGGTAAATACTGAGTTAAGGGCTGCAGGAACTTGAGTGAAATATACAATTATCTCAGCCAAACTATTATTTTTCTGAACTGGACAAAACTTGCAATGATATATTCATTACACTATGTAGGTGTGATTTAGACTATTTTGCTTTCGGAGTATTTTCTTTATCCTCCACCAATAAATATGAAACTTGGGTAAATAGATGGAAATTATAAGTTTAAGAACACACTGTGACATAAAAGAATGTAGCATTGGTATGGATTATGAAAATCAGGGAATATATTAAGTTGATTGCATAAAAGTAGGTTCAACACATGTAAAATATTGAGAGAAGTTGTGAAAACTTCACTTAAATTGTCATAATAGCCATGATTTATAGGAGAAATATATGATCATTGACCTGTAACCTACTGGTTACCCATTCTCCCTTTCAGATTTTCCAAGGAGTCAGAGTATAATCATGATGTGGTATACAGGAGGTGACATACTGTCATTTGTACTGAACCAGGGCATGTGAATAGATAATACAAAAATTAGTTATAAAGATTAGTCATACTGGTCACTTTGTAACATAGGGGTTATATTCACATTTTAAGATTTATCTCATAAAGATAGTGCAAAAATGTTTTTGATGCTGAGTGGATTTTACTTATTAGAGAGCATATTGAATTATGTTAGGACTGACAATTACCCTTTCATATTTGAAATTCAGGTTTGCTTATGGACTCCCAAGTGCAGTTAGATGGTCGTCTCTTAGCTTTGGTGGATTCAGGATGGCGCATGGATCGCTTACCAAGTGATGACATTGCTGTACCTGTACTAGAACTACCTGACCCAGAACCAGATGCCACCACACCAAATCAAACTCTACGACAGCAAGAAAATAAATGGACTGATCTGATGCTCTCTAATCTTACAGACACCCAAGCACAAAATATTACTAACTAATGTTACATGTTTAATTTATCTTCTTATAATCCATCACTTGATTCTTAACTCTGATGAATTATTAAATTGATTTATAAAATTGAAATATATAAGACCTCACAAAGACAAGACCATGGAAATACCAGACTTGGGTAAACAGTGCCAAGAGTTGTCCTGCAAACAGCTGGATTTTCTTCCCATTCAGTGCCAGTTTTGCAGCAGGAGTTTCTGTAAGGATCACTTCTTGCCTCAACAACATCAGTGCACTGGAAAGTATGACAAAATTAAACAACAGGTGTGTAAAATTCACATATGTCCAAAATTTGAGCAAGGAATGCTTTATTATATCTTTTTTACTAATTATCAGTTAGCTTCTCTCTCAATCTACCTATCCATATATCTGTTGATTTATTTGATCTTTTCTTTGGTAAATTACCTGCTACTAACTATATATGTGAGGTAGAGTAGGAAGAATTCTACCTCTATATTCCCTGCCTCTTGCCACTTCCCCATTTGCTCACTTCACCAGTGTTCCCATATGTTTTAATGTTTTTCTGAAACTGTTAACCTCCTTCCAAAACATTTCCTTTTACTCCTTTAAGTTTCCTGATGCTCACCCCATTTGCCTTCTTTTTCAGCCCCTGCACCTTCTTCTTGATCTCATGCCATTTCCTCTTGTACATGCTTGTAATATCTTGTAATGTCTTTTGTTATTGCTGGCTTGCAATATGGAAAGTTGCAATGAAAGTAGTTTAATTTTTATCATTCTAATCTTACATCAGTCAGAAGTGGTTGGACAATCATTGTGTGATTTGTGTTCTAATATTCTGAATGTATTCTAACAGGTTTCAGGGAGTGCAGATTACAGGTACCCTTGCCAGCACCAGGGCTGCAGAGGTGGAGAACTTGCACCAGTTATATGTCCAGGTTGCTCCAACAATTTTTGCCTCGCTCACAGACATCAGGTATAGTGAGAGTTTCATGAGCTTTTTGTTGGTGGAAAGGAAGTTGTATCTGAAATTTTACATGGTCTACAAATTAAGATACTATTTGCTTGAAGTTGTGATTAAATTAATTTTTCATTGTGTAGGCAAAATTGAAAAAAGCTTGATTTTTTTTTTCTGTATATGTGTTTAACTAGAGGTCAGTGTGTATAGCACATTTTGTAAACTAAAGTAGATGGGGATAACCTCTTCGCTCTCTGGTACACTTCTTGACATGTACTGTAGCACATGAAATAGATGGGAGCAATATACCTCTTGGGACATGAGGAATTGAACCCAGGCCTGCTGGATGGCAAGCCAATATGGTACCACTGCACAACAAGGTGATGAACACTTTCCATCTTAGACCAACCATGGCCCATGAGATCCCCCATCAATCTTTTAGGTTATAAGATGTCATGGTGGATCTCATGGACTGTGGATGGTCTGAGATGCAAAGATTTTATTGCCTCGTACTGCAGAGGCTCCCAGGCACCCAGAGATATATTTGTTTTTGTATCTTATATATTCTGATGCTCATCTAAAACCTCTGACTAACATACATGGTTATAGATAATACTGCAATATTTGGTATATTTCTGGTTAACTTAAAATGAATTATGCCATATGATTTCTACTTCTTTTGCAAGTGTTTACACCACAAGTGAGAAGCCATCTTTGGGAGGCTGTACTGTAAGCCATGGATAGAAAGAAATTATCTCATTAAGGACCTTTTTCCCCCCAGAGAAGTTCCTCATTTCTGTTTTCCTGCATGGAGTGAAACCTTGAAGTTGCAGAAACCTTATAAAAGGGGCCCTGGTGTTGTATGATAAGGAGAACTGTAGTTTCCTGCTTTTGGATTGCATAAGACTGTATTACTTCATTTCTAATTTGAATTTGCAATATAAATAGAATATAGTATATAATGTGCTTTTGAGAATTATCTGTCAGTTGCACAATTTTTACTGATTATTGCAGATTTCATGGTTTTATATCATGACAGAACTGGACATGATAGTTAAGATTTAAGAGGTTCTTTCCAGCTTCACCAAACAACATTAAGTACATACCCTAAGCTGTCTGTTCTTAAAAGAATTAAAGATTTTTGTCATGATACTTGTATCTTTCTTAGTGAATTTAGAAAGGGGCTGATAGGGAATTGTTATAAAGCTGAATATTTATCTGAGACTACATTTGATGAGCAGTTATCAGTGGAATATACTCCAAAGGACAATATTTTAAAAGCCCAGTTGTATGAGGAACCAAAGGTGCAATGTAGCAAGAGTGACTGTGAAAAGGGAAGAGAGAGAGAAATGTGAGATATACTGTAACTACAGAGCTTAGATGAGATTCCCTTTGGTCTTGCAATTAACCATCAGGAAATAATGTATTGAATGTAAGTAGGAAGATTGAATTTATCTATTTCAAGTTTATTTTTTCTTTATCTAGGTTGATCATGGATGTCCAGCTTACAAGCCCCCAAAAAACACAATGGCTGATGCAGCTGCCAAAATCCAGAAAATTGCAGACTGCATGGACTCCACTCACTCAAAGAAAGGACAAGGCAGGAAGTCTGATAAGTTGTCAGCCAAGGTAGATTCTTATTGCTTTTATAAATATAAGTAATTTTATTGTTTTTTACCAACCATTGAAATAAGTAATGTAACCATATGAATACTTTCATTAGACAAAACAGTGGTGAACATTATGTAACATTTTAAGTTTACTTAAGTTATGCCAGTTTCTACAGATGGAATTTTCTCGATGAAAATGGTTATCAGAGAACTTGTGCACCAAAACCAATAGCTTTATGTTTACATAATCTGCTTCCTGCTGCAGGATCTAATCTAGATCTTGTACATTACTGATTAAAACTTTTATATGCATTTGGGTTGGAGGAAGGCACTTGCAATAAAAGTGATTAAAGTATTGAAAAATTTTGCTTGTACCATCTTTCCATGTTTATTAGAAATGATATGCAAGCTAGTTAACAAGATTTTACTCTTAATAGTTCTAACTTGTTTCATATGAAGGAACTGACGTATTGTAGGAATCCATATGTGAAAGGGATCTCAATGGAAAAGTCTGCAAAAGCCCGCAGAAACCATAGTTAGTGGAGAAGGCTTTTTTAAACCCTGATTCTTTATACAAGAAGATATAGATGGCTAAGCAGGCCAGCAAATCTGATAAAAAAATCTTATAATAGTGTAATAAGGTCAAGATCAGGCCTTTTAGAAAAAATTTAAGGATTATCACCTACTTTTGTGATGGTAGATGTTTTTATTTTAATAAAAGAAGAGAAATGTAAGAGTCAAGATAAGCATAAGAAGCGAAAGAGTCCACAGCTACCTGTTGAAGGAATTTGAGACTGAATTATTTGCTCTTTGAGAGTTAAGGTTGAATTAGTTGCTTTTTAAGTTTCCAACTTTCACATAGTGTTGGTGTAAAGTAGTAGCCTGTTTGGCCACTGTAACCAAGCTGGAGGAGGTGGAGGCAAAGCCAAAATAACAGCTGTATAAAAGATTGAAAGAGAGGAGAAACCTCATGGCAGAGACTGGTGTTCAGGAAGAGAAATGTGAGATGACCTGATAAAGTAAATTATTTTTCACTGAACTCTTTCAAGTTAAGTCCGCTGATACTGTGTGTACATTGTTTAAGTCAAAATCTTTTCTGAGAAAATGATAAGATTTTTTTTTAGCGTATACTGAGGTTTTCAAAATAACATTAGCTGTATATTGCAGGTACAGTTGATGAAGCTGAAACAGAAGTCATCTGGTGAGCAGAGCCTGCCACAGGAAGAGAGGTTGTATTTCATGGTTCTCCTTCCAAAGACTTGTCAAGTTTCATCACAGCCAGTGTTTGTCTCTCATAACTGGTCAGTTGGCAGAGCAATTGATGCTACTGCCAACATTGCCAAGGTATGAGTGCAGTGATGTTTAGTGCATATATTGATGTGTGTGCGTAAACTTTGCTTTCAGTTTTCCTTGGTCCACTCGTCATGCTTTGGATGATCATCTTATTCTTATTACATTTGTTCTCTTTTATCATATATGGTTTATTATACTCTTTTTACTGCTTAGGTTTTCCTACTGGAGCAACACTTCCATTTAAATTCTGTGGCTGCATTCTGTCAGGAGTCCTTATTCCTACCTCTGGAAATTTGTTTGAGTTGCTTGTCCTTTACGTAGTTTCTTCAGTTATATTTGTGTTTTACATCCACACATCTAACTAGGTAGCATGACTTCTTCAAGTAACCCTCACCTTCTTTGGCCTCTAATCACATCAAAATCACCTTGAAGATGGATATACCTTCCTGAGGATTTTCATCTGTTCCCTTGTCCCTGTATTATGATCATAGGTTCCTGGTATATTCACTATAGAGTGCCTCTAGACTAAACACAGCAGTTCATCATCACTACTTGCATAGAGTTGGTGCCCATATTCCTAGATCTGATCATGTATATGCCTTCATTAGTGTAGTGGGATGTGAAGGATACTCTTAAACTTTCATTCGTAAAGCTAACATGCTAAAAGAAATTTATAGCTGTCTTAAATATGTAGGTTGGAGCAAAATTGGAGTGGATAAGCTCAGTGTAACAAATGTGATTAAAACTATTTTTTTTCACATTTGTTTTTCACATCACATTACCAAGGCCACACAGAGAATTGGCCTCATTCACTCACATCCATTCTGGCAAATAAGAGTTATGTATTTGCTTAAGTTCTTGATAGGTATATTTATGGGTATTTTTTTCATACATATTCGCTATATCCTGCATTAGCAAGGTAGCATCAAGAACAGATGCTTAATATCTGAACTTATAGACTTGCTTAGACAGCTTTTTTGTTTTGTATATATTGAACTGTTTTTTTTATATTTTCAGATCACAAATCGCAACAACATCTTAGGTGCAGATAAACTGACTTTCTTTAGAGCAAGTGATGGTTCTCTTCTTGGCTCAATGGATCAGACCCTCAAATTACTCATGGATAACCAGCAGTTGTTTAATGGACAAACTGTTATTTTAGAGTATGTGCCAAAAGATACAGATAATCTTTGTACTTATAAAGACTATAAAGCATGATGAAATATCTTTCATAGCAGAGCACTCTATTGTTCTTTAATGCAAAATCAAAACCTTAAGTATCCAATAGTAGCATACTTTAAAGATGTGGATCATTATGATTGATAAAGTGCAAGAAGCAGAAATTATATATATATATAAAAAAAGAAAAATGATTTTTTAGTTGGAAGAGCATACAGCAATGAGCAGGAAATTGTTGTGAATTGGGAGTAAAGAAATTCATGATAATATACGAGAGAATGCTGACATGGTTTAGTTGAAATGAAGAAAGATTGAGTGATGAATGTACAGGATATATTTTGATACAAGAAGAATACATAGGAAAATATGTTAGGATGTATGGTGGCCACTCTCTTAAAACTTTATATTCGATTACAAAAGTATGCTGAATGAGTGGAATAACATGAGATGTATGTGTGTGAAGTGTGTGCATGTAGGTTTTAAATGAGCAAAGCTGAAATATGATGTGCTGGACAGCAACAGACTTGCAAGAACAGAGGAATCTGTTGAAATACTGTTGATCAAAGGACAGCTGCTCTAAAAGAACTTTTAAGATAGAGCATTATGTATCAGATGGAATACAGTGCAGTTAATCTTTTTAAGCCAGAGTTATACTTTTGCAGTGGCTGCAGTAATGATAGTTCTGAATTTCATATGGGGTAATCTTTTTTGACAACTTTAACAAAATTGTTTTTTGAAATTTTTTCCCTGATTTGTTGACAAAGATATCAGAATAGCTATCAAAGTGTCCCACATAAGACTGAAATGATTGAGCTGATGGTGTGAGATTCTCCTTAGTTTTCAGTTTATTACCTTAAAAGATGAAGAAATTGGACAGAATTAATAAACCTACCCCAAGGAATTGGTTGTTTCATTTTATATTTTATAGTCTGTGGCTTGGAAATGCCAGTTCTGCAAAACTAATAACTCACCATAAGTACATACCATATGAACTTGATTTACTCCACAGAAAGGGACTTAATGATAACAGGTAGCCTGTACCTCAATTATCATTGATTCTCATTTTCATACAACCCCAGGACCCTTGTATTTTTGAGGCTGCAGTTCATGCAGGAGCTGGGGTATAATGCACACTGTCGAAACAAGAAGGCTGTTGAAATGACTGACAATGATACAGCCTCATTTCCCATTATATGATGCTCTTTTCTTCTAGCAGGAGTGTGGTGTTACCATGCAGCCAAAATGGTTTTGTAACTGCACAGTAACCTCAATAGAAAGACTTCAGTTTGATATTGTAGGATTGTTAGTGTTACAGTCTTTGATTAATGTTTGCAATGTTTTTCTACTAGTTCCATTAAACTTGTTCCTCTTAAGAAAGCATAGGTTCAAAAGTAAGTGCACATTAAATAAATTTTCAACACAAAACTTTCCATCAGGAGTATCTTCAATAAGATACAGACAGTGTTACTAAACACCATTTGTGAACTTAATTAAGAAGTTAAATGTATTTAGTGGTATTGTTCTGGAATAAAATTCTGTTGATGTTAAGATAAGTTGTTCTTGTTCTTTTTTTTACGTACAACTGTTGCTGTGACATTGTGCAACATTGTTTTCTTTTTTTCATACTTGATCACCGTTTCCCACATAAGCGAGGTAGCGCCAGGAACAGACAAAGAAAGGCTGCATCCGCTTACATCCATTCCCTACCTGTCATGTGTAATGCGTAAAAACTGCAGTTGAAAAATATATCTAATAAAAGTTCCACCAACATGATTAAGATTTAGGGATCTTTTCACTCCCTTATATTTCCAGAAATGTTGGTTATGAGCTTATTCCCAGGTACATCATTTGTATGTTTTGACAATAAAATTATATTTGAAGACTTTGAAGTTATTAAGTACTAAGACCAAGATAAGCATTTTACTTGGGCAGGAATTTAGAAAATATCTAGGGTTTGAACAAGAAAAGCTATTGAAGCTATTCATGAGTGTGATTTTCAAGTGCAGGAAAACAGTATTTTGTCTGGGAAATAAAGCACTGCAAGACAAAACTACAATTTCTTTTTATGTTCAATCATAATGATGAAAGATAGGCAAAGGCCAGTGTATATGTATGTATAACAGCAATCTGAAGACCATTCTCTATTTGTTTTGTATGAAAATAAGACGTTATTTTTCAATTAGCAATTTGAGTTTTTGCATCCTTCTTAGACTGAAATAAGGATAATCAGCACACTGTTCTCTGCAAGTTTGCCATTACTGCTAACAGTGTCTTTGGCCAACTTTGAACATAACTTGGATAATTTTGGAATTGAGTCAAAGAGGCCATCTTCAGTACCACTATCTTCACTAAACCTTCTCTTCACTGCACATCTTCATCTTCATTAAACCCTTGTGTTTACTTCGAATTCATTTTCAACACACTTCCTTTCATCATCATCTTCACTATCCCCTCTACTTTCATTACTTCTTATCTTCACAATACTCTTATCTTCACTAAATTTAGATTCACACATTTCAACGCTGGTCTTTAACCTATCTTGGATCATTTTGTGGATATGTCACAACACCCTGATTTTCACATTAAATGTACCCTTGTCATAGCTTGGCCAAAACGTTTTCCACAGGTATCATTCATAGTCGTCCCCAAACTATATGAGGTGGGTGGCAGGGCATCAGCTGAAGTAGGTCAGACAAGGATACGCCACCCTATAAGAAGTAATGGAAATTTTCCCCACAGAAATGGCTCTGTTTTCAAGCCACATTCATATTACAGCTCCTCTTTCCTGTTGTTCATAATCAAATTTTTCATACATCACGGACTATACTAAACCATTGTTTCCTTTTACTGACTGCTCTACCTCTACCTTCTTTGTGTATTCTTACTAAACCAAATTTAATTCTTTTGATATCTGATTTATCTGTTTTGTCAATCAGACCCCCAAAATAGAGTAACCCCCTTCCTGATTCTTTATGTGGTGTTTGGGTAGCTATCTGCAGATTTTTTTTACCTCTGATGTATATCGGAATCTCTTGTCGAGGACAAAGAAGTGCTAGCAATGAATTTGGGACTACGGGATGAATGAACCGGATATACCACGATATTACTAATGATGATGGAATACAGCAGAAGTAAATTGAAATACAGGGGTAAACTGGGAAGTTCAGTGTCAGAAGGAAATGTAAAGGTATAGCATCATTGAGTGTAATAATAACAGCAACAGTGAATGTGTAGTTACATTAGATGCGAATAAAGGATAAAAGAGAGAACGTGGGATTACAGTAGTAGTAATTATGGTCATACAACAGTTTAATTAAGAATCAAGTCGACATGAACTTGGACGTACAGCCACTTTAATCACGGGGCTACTCTAACGCGACGAGGACTTCAGTATTAGTGACTGTGATTCTGTGATACATACCAGGGCCTCTGAGGGTGGGGTGCAGGGAGTTCATCGTTCCCAGGCCCGGGGGTTCAAAAGGGGCCCCGGGAATTTCCTGGGATCTAAGACAATGCAAGAAATCAACAAAGCGCTCCATTCCACCCCGCTCTCACCTTCCACGCCCTTTTTGGCCTTATAGCTCATGGCATAAAACCGTAGTGGATAAAAACAGGATGATTAATGAAGGGACGGGGGCCC
>JAUUDW010563750.1:0-11989 GCA_032361385.1 Panulirus guttatus | reverse complement strand
GTCGACCCCGGTATACCACATCGTTCCATTTCACTCTATTCCGTGCACACCTTTCACCCTCCTGCATGTTAAGGCCCGGACCGCTCAAAATCCCTTTCACTCCATCCTTCCACCTAAAATATATATATATATATATACACATGTACATATACACATACATATATATACATACATACATAAACATACACTTATAGACACATGTACACATTCATACTTGTTTACCATCATCCATTCCTGAAACCATCCCACCCCACAGGAAACAGCACTAATGCATGAAAGAAAAGAAAAAAATGATAACATTTAATTCTCTTTGTCTACCCAACACCTGATCGCCACCCCCTGCATCAGCGAGGTAGTATCACGAAACAGATTTGGAAACGAAAAAGAATCCCTTAGCATCCTTTATATACAACTCATGCACTCCTCACTAAAATACACCTCATCCTCCTTGGTCATCTACCCTCTCTAAGCAAACAAAATATAAAATAAAGCTGCAACCCATACAAAACAGAGTTTTTAGAGCAATCACTTGTTGCATAGCAAACACACTCAACACTTACACAATGAAAGAAAGACCCTCCTGATCAAATCCCACCTCCACATGCTCAGCTCTCAATTCTTTGCAACATCACTAGACTCCTCCCACCCAAACCACTCCATAGCTCTCCACCGACCCCCCCAAAAATGTAAAAGCTTACCCCTACCTCTCTTTACCAATCTCTGTTTATTCCCCACCCCCAAAACACATACACTGACAAAACATATACAAACTGAAATGATGTCACAAGCACTAATCACTCGTCATCCCAACACCTCATTAAGCACCGCTTAATCAGACATACACTTACCTGAAACCACACTCCCCACACATACACTAGTCACACTCTCCTTTCTATGCTTGGGACATTACTCATCCCTAAAACACATATCTCATCGATTCAGCATATCCTAAGACCCTCCATGCTTACAATGCAATAGCCCTATACAAATATGCACATAACACTGCAACACTTTACGATGGTGGACGTGGCTGGCTTCAGGAGCACTGCAGGATTTCCATAAAGATAGAAGAAACTCCTGGGGCAGGAAGAACATATATATATATTTACTAACTTACTCAGCAGCAGTAGTTAGGAACATTCAGGCTGAAGCATTAGGCAAAAACATTAGGTAGAACCAATAGGAAGGAACATTAGGCAGGAATACAGGACAATTTAGGATTAAGTATTCCATGTCTTCAGCATGGAGACTGTGTTGATGTTTGGGATACAGAGGGGTGAATGTCATCTGTGTGTCATATATGATACCTAGAATAACTAGACTTTTGTTGAGTGGGAGTAATTTCCTATTCAGGGTGATGGGAGGGTGCAGGTTGGATTCATGTCTATAAGACGTTAAAAGAATAACTGAAAACTTATGGGAAGATATTGTCATTCTGTTCTGGGTGAAACAGTTTTAAATGTGTAATGTAGCACTGAATGTCTGTTGTAGCTTCTGTTGTGTCAGGGTGATGTGATGTGATTGTAAGGCTATCTGCATAAGAGAGGACTTTCACACCACGGTTTGCAGTAATGGGAGATCATGAAGGTAGAGATTGAAAGGGTAGTCACATAAGTATCTTATCATTTCAGGTCTACGATTAGTCCTTTTCTATATAATTCTCTGTTTGTAACTTATCCTAAATCCAGACTGTTGAATTTAGAGACATCAGCTCTGGAACATAAAATAATTAAGAACCTTATCACTATATCTTACTCTAATAAAGGAAAAATATAAGTCCTTGCAGGCAAAGACTCAGATCAATATATTTACTGAAACAGAATATTCAGTATGCAGCTGAAACATGCATATTTATGAATTAAAGCTACAGAAGGCATTAAAAAAAGGCAGGGCACTACTAATGGCATAAACAAGTGCATGACGTTATGAATATCAAGTAGCATAGAAGAGCTGTGTTTATCAGGTTTTAACATGCATAAGCAACTTAAGGTCTGATGAAGAGCTAAATCTAAATTAGCATCTTTTCTCAGCATCCTCTATGAAGGTAAGGAGGTTCAGTTAGTCTTCTGCATCATAAGACAAGGATTAGCACTCTTATAAACCTAGGTTTCATAGATTATATAAGCAAAGCACAATCCTTACTTGTAGAATATCTTACCATCCTAAAAATCATGTAACAACACTGGCAAAAGTAATATCTTGTATCAGTGCAACCCATAAAATTACAGTTATTTCAAACTTATTCCTGTCTTGAACATCTGCCACTTAACAGAAAAATTATTATATGCTTCAGGTTTCCTTCTAGCATGAAACTATATTCAAAGTCAGCCACAGATGATTAATACTGTAGTGTAATTGACTTAACTGGTAAAAATATTATTCACTGTCCACATGGTTTAAAATACATGCAACAGAATTAATTACATAAGAGTATTGCTTCTTCTTTATCTTTACATTTTCAGGGGCTTCAAACTACCAGTACAAATACTGGCTACATAGGTTTCAATCTCTTCTGCTCTACAACTATATCCCTTACATGCCATATATCCCAAATCCATTAGATATGATGTGTTTAGCTATATAACTGGTTAACTTTCAATGCCTACCCTGCAGCCTGGGTTAGTGAGTCTACCCTAGAAAACTGGGTGTTTCTACCTTTTGCTGGCTTTGAGGATTGGGTTTAGGGGACCAGTTCTGCAAGATTAATTTCTAAGAAAGGTCCAATCCCATATGTACTTGATCCACCTCATATAAATATGAGTGGAAATGATACAAAAGAATTTTAATGCTTTACAAAGTACCTTTTTGACTTAACCTAGAAAACTTGGAACAGTGCTGTAAAAGTGTATAAATCCTAAGAATGTGCAGAATACCAACTGCTCTACAGTATACCAACAGACTCTTAACTGTCAAGCTGTATTGTGATAAGGAACACATCTAATGTTCAGTGGATGATGTTCAGTCAGCAATATATCAGTAATATCATACCATGCTTTCCCTTCGTGTGTCAAATATTTGTGGAAAGTTAGAAAAAAAATCATGCAACAACAGCATCATTATGATGCTTATAATGCATTTATGACATGCTTAATGGTGTATTTACGAAAGAAACTGAAAAGCAACAATAACTGTTATATATACCTCTACATAATCACTGGTACAAATTCTATCAAAAGGCAAAATGACTAATATACAATATATTATACTACATATTCTGAGATAAAGTAATGTTTCATTTGAATATATCATCAATTACATTCTTCACTAATCAGCTATGGACATTCTTTGTCTGTAAAACTTTTTCTTTAACTTTCATAATCAGGTTCTAAACGCTTGAGTAATCACCTGAATAAACATGAAATAGCATATTAGCACCCTAAAACTTCCAGTCTAATGATTAATGATATATCGCTGAACCTCTGTTTTACCACAAATCATGTAGTTATCTGTATGCATAAGATAAAAAGTAAAACTGCAGATGAAATATCATGTTCATATTCTTCTTTAGTAACACTTCCTGGTATGCAACCTGCAAATAATCTTTAAAAAACATTCAAGTTACCATGAAAAGTATCAGTAAATATCTTTAGTTTTCAGCCCAATTTTCCATTTTTTCACTTTAGGAATTTTTTAATCTGTTCACAATGTTTGTGTTTTTAGCCCTCAATGTACAGCCTATGCTGCTTAGGTATTACACTAAAGAGGTTATAATTTTGCTGGGGGTTAAAATGGTGCTTGTAAGTAAGAATATGCAACAAGCTGAACCAAAGATGTGTTTTTTATCTTTCTGTTTATTGCATATGTAGATTTCATGTAACCTGAATTAGGAATATGTTGATTCAAACTACAAGTCAGTGAATCTATAACAAGTAAAAACAGAATGCACCGAACATACTAGATATCAAACATCATTTCAAATCAGATGAAAAAATTCCAGGTCCTCAAAGTGTTCAGTTTGTTTTTATGAAAGACTGCAACATGGTTTATCGAGGAACAATAGCTTGGCTAACCCTGTCATACATCTGCCATTCAATAATATCTCACTGAAGAAAATGCTTTACTTTTCTTCTTCATTTAAGATGCTTTTTAAGATAACCTCTACATATGATAAGAAAATAAATAACTTCATCACGATGTAAGAAAAAAAGATTATGATGGAAGATACAAATGGTATATGGTATATGTCAACTGTCTCTAAAGTATGTAATTAACCATGTAGAGTCTGTTGCAATCTATGGTTTACCTAGATAATAAGATTTCTACTTTTATTAAGTAAACTGTTCACATGTAATAATAGTAACAAGAACCCATCCTCAGCAACAAAATATCTGTATGTTCCAGCAGAACAATGGTCTATTTTATCTTTTAACACGTATCAACAATATGTATGTACAAATATTAATTATATATGAAATGCACAGAATCTCATATACAGTGAGATATTCTGAGCAGATGTAAGGAAGCATTCCTTTACAGCTCACAAAAAGCTGTGACATTATACTGACTCAAAGAGCTGCTTTCTTAAAACTGACATTACATAGGTGCAGTACAGAGGAAAAGCATTCCTGCGTTTAAGCTTTTATCCATTCTATATTTCATTACTTACAAAATATAATGAACATACCTGTACATGATTCTTTTTATTAGATATGTATAATGATGAATCTGAACTACACACTTGTCAATGTTGGTGTAACAAAGGTGATCTTACATTTCATTACTAGAGTTTTACAAGTAAGAGTGACAATCACTTTAATAAAAAATTGCATTTACTTGTCATTTAACTTTTAATGTAGTTACCAATCTATCTCACTTGTCAGCAGACTGGAATAAATGGGGCTGATATTTGGGAAAACCTGATTTGCAAGAAAATCTTAAAAATGTACATATGATATTCATCTAAACTTTTGGATAGAATGTACCAACAACTGGTTTATTACATGGTAATATAACAGGCAATAAAGATGGGTAAATTCACAGCATTTTATTGATTTCTTTTTTCAAAAATAAGCTTTGGTTCCCCTTTCAGGGATATCATCAACTGTTAAATAATGAGTATGGTAGGCTTAGCATACCTACCTGTACACTCACTATTTGCTGCAGCCTGACATGGTGCAAATTTCCATAATACAAGAAAAAAATCATGTGCAAAATGGTGGCATTAAAAATAGGGGTAAAGGCTGCACATGCATATGTGCACACACACAAATGTGCACATACACTCACACTCCTTGGTGTGCATAAACAGGTTATCACAAATGAATGATCATACAAATACACACAGAAAAGATAGAGGGAGGAATAAAAGAAATAAAAAAGCCAAGGAGCTGTAAGATGTTTTGTGACAAAGATATGTGTTTTGTGACAAAGATATAAGTGGAACTCCTGTCAGCCAGCATTTGTAAGGTATAGGAGAGCAAGTTATGAGTATAGAAACATAAGGAATGTGGAACAAAGAAACTCTGAAGAGAACATATCGTGGAGAAGTCTTGAGAAAATCAAAAACTTTTCCATAAATTCATCAGGAGTAAACTGAAAGCCACAGAGCAGCTAATCAGGCCTAGGAATTGGCCTTACAAAACTGGGGTGAAATAGTGACATAAGTCCTCTCAAAATGCTAAACAAAGCCTCCTTTTTCAGTATGTTTCAAACACAAGAAAAAGGCACTTCAACAAGACATCTAAACCATAGAACACAGGCTCACACATAACAAAATGATAGCCTCAACAACTATATTATCAATAACATCTCACACCAGACAAACACAAACCCAGCAATCATCCATACATCATGCTACCTAATCAACAAATACTGCTCCATAATCTCATGACAAATAATGCCACTATCAAGCTAAATGTACACAAAAGGCATAATAATAATGTGTCCTGAAGAGCTGCAAGAAACTCTCCTTAAAAAAAAAAAATCACTCACTAAGCCATTATTCTATCCTCCAGCCAACTGTCAAACTTCAGTTTCTTATTAGTAGTTATCCGTGTTTGAAGTAGAGAGGATGGCTATGGTAACTGATTAAACTCTAAACTTGTGCATAAAAGAATCTACGTCCTCCATGAGTTGGTCTACTACAGGAAACCTAAGATATGTCTATATTCTTTCATTTTTTGTTATGATACTGTCTTACCAGTAGCCACCACTAAAGACATGGTTTTATAAAGTGATGCATAGCTTGGAAACAGTGATGTATATGGTTAAACTTTGTACTGTATACTAATCAAGGGGGCTCTCTAATTGGTAGAGTGGTGTTAGTGACTAATGTTCTGTCTTTACATCTTCAGTACAAACTACAGGATGAATAAGGTACCACAGGTGCTGATATGGGAGACAACTTTAAACAGGCTTTGCTGGTTGGCTGCGTTAACATTATATCCAACATACTGCTTTTGGTGGAGTCATCAGTCTGTGTCTTTCTTCTCTCAATCATTGATGACCTAATGGGTAATATTTTTGTTTATCATTTACTAGAAACATTTCTGTTGCATCATGACTGAACTTGTGCAACATCAATCTTACAATGAGACTGTATCCACTACATTTATTGTTATCAAAAATGATATTCTATTGCACAAAAGTAAACATACAGTCCCATGAATATGGTTGAATTTGTGAAGGTGGAGGTGTTGGGGCAGAGTGAGGGAGGACAGGCAGGCCGAGAAAGAGTTACTACCACCACTTGTCCCTCTCTCCTCTCCTTGTTCACTTACTCCACCACCACTGGCCCTCACAGCTGGCTTCTTTGATTGGTTGTTACAGTGCATATATCCCTTCTTCTTTAATTATGCATTCAGTATTTGCATAAATTCATCCTCAGTTACTTGAATCCATGAAAATTAAGAAAGAATCAGTATAATACTGTAGGAGATGAGAGAGATCTCCAAACAACAAGCTATGCCCACACTTGACTTGCTGCTGTCACATTAGCAAAAATTCACCACATCCAGGTAATCCAGTGGGCTCTTCAGCAAATCCTTGGGTGAATTTAAGGATTTCATATAATTTCTAGGGCCACAGAATATATTACAATCCTCACACTCTGACCAGAACTCACCAATACATCCACCTGTGCCATGTGTCTGCATTTCTGCTTCTATTGGTGAATACACTTATACTGAACAATGGTTTAGTGAATGATTACAGGTTTGTATTTTAGTATAATTTCATACTGCTATTCAGGACATACTACAGTGACAATTTTTGTGCATATAACATGACTGTAGTATTATTTGTTGTTAATTTTTCATCTTGCTGTCTTGTGCTATGCATCTTGTAGGAGAACTAGATGATATGATGGGCAGGTGATGGCTCCAGCTCAAAAGCATGCTTTTAACAACCTCAGAACCAATTTTAATCTTTCATAAATATGCTAGCATCTTTTGCAAAATATTTCTATCCTCTTTCATACCCAATTACTTTTCTCTCATTGCACTTCTAAAAGAAATTTCACTCACCTTTCTTACTGTCTCATATATACAAACAGTTCTATTAAACTTTCTCTCAAATACAATTCTCTTACTCCCATTCCTTCATTATCAAGAATTAAATTCTCAATATCCATCTACCTACCTACCTGTCATAGGCAATTGCAAGCCCAAAACTACCCACCTCCTAGACAATTTGCACCTACATTTGGGAAAACAATGAATGTGAAAGGGAACCCCAAATCCTAACCCCATTTTATCCTATTTTCTATTTTTGACAGGCAGGGATACAAAGGTTTTTTCTCTATGATCTGTTCCTCAAAGTAAAATGAATCTCATAAAGATGGGTATGCTTTAGAATGGGGACCATAATCATCCAAACAGATATATCAAGAAGCGTATCACAAAAGGACAGCAGCTAGATGAGCTGTATCATTACACTCTAACATCTCAAATCCAGCAAGCATGAGGCCAAACAGCAGCCAGATATTGGAATTTCCTATATTTTGGATACTGATATTGGGAACACATTCCTACAGAAAAATTTGACCACCAGACATAAATGCAGATATAAGAACTCATAAATCTTTTTAAACACTGATATATCAATTGTAATTTGATGAATAACTACTAAAGTACTAATACTATCTCCTTCCCACACAATATTGCTGCTAAGCCCACCACATGTCACCTTCCTCCCCATACATATCATTAGCACCTCCCATCATGCTGTTGCCTTCCTCCCCACATACACTGTTACATCTTGCCACACTCCTACCTCCCTGCTCACCACAGACATTATTACTACTGCCGACCTCAGTGCTGCCTCCCTTCTCACACAGCACTACTGCTTCCTGCTAAATTCTTGCCTACCTCATACCCACACACATTGATACCCTTCCCTGCCACACATAAGGCTAGTGTTCCTTGCCACAATATTGCTCCCATACCCTCACAAATCACTAATGCTCCCTGCTACATTCTTGTCTCTTTCCTCATTACACATACTGTTTTGACTCCCCACCACATTGTCACCACCTTCCTCAAAGACATCTCTACCATTTCCTGCCACACACCTCGCCTCTCTATTCACCACAAACACCGCTACCTGTCCTAGCCATACTTTCACCTCCTTCATCACCCCGCACATAACTATAGTTCACTCCACACTGTTGTTCTCACCACACACATGACTACTGTTTCCTGCCACACTCTGACTTCCCTCCTCACTACACACAGCACTGTTGCTCTCCACACAGACATTATTACTGCTACCTGCCACACTCTCACCTTCCTCCTCACCACACACAGCACTGATGTTTTCCCCACACACATCACTTCTGCTCCCTGCCACACTCTCACTTCCCCCTCATCACACACACACACACACACACACACAGCAGTGTTGCTCTCACTAAACATATCACTGCTGCTCCATGCCACAATTTCAACTCCCTCCTCACCACACATACCACAAGTACTTACTTGCCACATTGTAGCCTCCCGCCGAGAACACATTGCTACTGCTCTCTTCAACACTATTCTCTCTTTTCCCACACACATTACTACCACTCCCCATCACACTCTCACCTTCTCCTACTCACAGACATTCCTACTCATACTGAAACTGCTTCTCCCCACACCCTAACCTCCATCTTCACTATACACTTTGCTATATCTCCCTGCCGTACGTTTGATGCATTTGATACTTTTTTTCAAATGTTTTACTGTTATCATTACCATTATTTTCATACTTGATTGGCATTTCCTAAATCAGCAAGGTAGAACCAGCAACAGCTGAGAAAGGTTGCATTCACTCATTTCCGATCTCTAGCAGCCATGTGTAATGCATCAAAACCACAATTTCCTATCCACATCCAGGCCACACACAACTTTCTATGGTTTACCCCACATGTTTCACATGCCCTGGTTCAGTCCATTGACAGCACATCAACCCCAGTATACCACATCGTTCCCATTCACTCTATTCTGTGCACACTTTTCATACTCCAGCATGTTCAGGCCCCAATCACTCATAATCTTTTTCACTCCATCCTTCCATTTCCAATTTGGTCTCCCAGTTTTCCACGTTCCCTCCATTTCTGACACATATATCCTCTTTGTCAACCTTTCCTCACTCATTCTGTCCTTATGTCCAAGACATGCAACAGATCTTTTCAACCAAACTCTTTTTATTACCACACATCTTTCTTAACCTTTTCATTACTTACTCAATCAAACCTTCTCACACTAAATATTGTCCTCACACATTTCATTTTCCAACACATCCACCCTCCTCCGGACAACCCGATATATCTAAAGCCCATGTAGTGCAACCTTATGATGTTGTTGGAATGACTATTCCTTCAAACATGCCTATTTTTGCTCTTTTGTTCTTTCTTTCCACACATTCTTCATCCCCCCACAACCTTCACCCCCTCCCCTATCCTATGACTCACTTCCGTTTCCATGATTCCAGTTGCTGCCTAGTCCACTGCCAGATATCAATTACACTTCACTTCCAAATTTTCTCCACTCAAAATTACATCCAAATAACTTGTCCCTTAACCCTGCTGAACCTAATAACCTTGCTTTTATTCACATTTACTCTCAGCTTTCTCTTTTCACACACTCTTCCAAACTCAGTCACTAACTTCTGCAGTTTCTCACTCGTATCAGCCATCAGTGTTGCATTATCGGCGAACAGCAATTGACTCAATTTTGAGGCCTTCTCATCCCCAGCAGATTGCATACTTGCCCCTCTCTCCAAAATTCTTGCACTTACCTCCCTAACCACCCCAACCATAAACAAATTAAACAACCCTAGCCTGAGCCAGGTACCCATTTAATCGTCCAACCCCTAGGGGTGGATGAACAGCTGGGTTGACTGTGGATCAACTTCCAGTACCAGGATTTGAACCTATGCGTTATACCCTAGGTGGACTGTAAATGCTACACCACAGTCCTGTGACGTATCTTGCCAACTATGCTAAAATGATCAATTCATCTGTGATTGTAACAACTAATTTTACTTCCTTTACCTTTCCATAGTTATACGGTCACTACTTTTATTCATCACTTGACTACTTTTTCTTGTTGCCATACATACTTTCCAGATCTATTCAGTAAAGCTTCCCATTTCTTCTTTCACCTTTCCTTCAGTAACTGTGGATTTTCCAATTTAATTGTATTGTGATCCTCTTACCTTCCTTGTAGTGGCCCATTCTCACTCATACTTATTCCTCACCCTAATGACTGCTGATATTATTTTACCAATGGCCACATCTTTTATACTAACATCCTCAATCATTTATTTAACCCTTTCATGGTGCATTTCCTCAGAAATTACCCTTCTTAGTGTAAAAAGAAAACATGGAAATGCTTTAATTCCTTTCAGATTATGTCTGTACCTTACAGTATTAAAGAAAATACCCAAAGAAGTTTTATACTATCTTTTGTGTTTGTGTGGGAGGATGATGAGTGGACGGGAGAGGGCTTGGGCTGGCAGCTTGGATGCTTATATATATATGTATCATCAACAGACAGTTCATCCAGTCTACCTTAAACTATCCTTCACCTTTCTGGTCACCCACCCTGTCAAAAGCAAGTATAACAAAGCAGCAAACCAGAAATACAAGTCACTTAGAACAATCACTGACTGCCTAGCAACCACAAACATTCAGCACCTGCACAATGAAACAAAAATACTTTCAATGCATTTTCACCCCAACATACTTGGTACTTAGTTCCGTGCATCAACACTATGCCTTTCTCATCCAAACCAATCCATAACCAGCCATCATTCTCTGGATAGAAGTAAAAAAACTGATCCCAGTCTCACAGACACAACAGTGACAAAACATATACACTCTGAAATGACCCAACAGGTATTAAACAACCACCCTTCCAACCCATGTTTAAACACCACCTCACCAGAAATATCCACATGAAACTGAAGTATTCAGACGTGTGTATTAACCTTTCCCAGCTGCACTCTGGAGACCATCCATTGCTCCAACATTGCAAGCACCATTTAACATATCACAAGACTCCTCTTGCATAAGATGTAACTTCCACAGTGAAGCCATCATATACTCCTCAGTTGCCCTTTGCTCACCCTACAAGTACACACACACAACATCACACTTTATGACCCATGGTTCAGCCTGGTGGACGTGGCTAGCTTCTTAAGTGATGCAGGAGCCTCGTAGAAAGGACTTTTGGGGCAGGAAGATAAGGTAGGGCATGATGATTATGTTTTCTTCTGGGTATGATCTTATTCTATGTATACTTCTGCCCCCTTAGAGGCAGATGTTTGTTCTTGTTCTACAGGATTCATTTGAGGTAACTTTTTTCTTGCCAGTCTTTTGGTGCATAAAAGTTTTTCTCTGAACCCTGTCTTCCATTTTGATGTGCTCTTACAGCTTACAGGACAGACTGCCCCTGGAGAGAAAGACGAATTTTGAAGAACAAAAATTAATTTTCCCTTGAGTGGTGTCCCACAAGCAACTTTCTAGGATGTTGTTCCTTGCCTTACTTTCCCCTGTCTTTTGAAA
>JAUUDW010563639.1:0-11990 GCA_032361385.1 Panulirus guttatus | reverse complement strand
GTTCTCTCCTCATCTTCCGGCAGTAACAGCCGGCAGGAAAAATAATGGATAAAAAACACACGCACTGGTGAAGCACGCGCGCATGGAACTGAACAAGATGGAACAAATGGGAAATTCTACCTCACAGGAGTTGATTAAGTCTGTGTCGCTGGTGAGGGCAAGATCGAGGATGCTTTGTCTCTAGTTGTTTTGTTGGTACTCTGTTCAAGAAAAGTGTCCTCAATCAATTTAATTGGTCTATTTCCGTCTTGATCACCTATTAGCGTATTCCAGTTTACACTTCGATTGTTAAAGTCACGTACGATAATAACTTCAATATTGTTTACAACAGATTTAATTTCTTCATATAGCGCATTGTCCTCATCTTTTAGATTTGGTTTGTAAAAGCCGCTAAAATGCAGTTTATGTTTGTTTTTGTATTATCAATGAAGAGAGAATTAGGGTCTCGCTTACCTAGGCTGTTTTTAAAAGATTTAGACACCACCAGTGCTTTGTGGAAGCGATCTTTTATAAACAGTTTAAATCCAGATGTCGTTAGTTCGGCGAGTACGCATTATTATCAGAGTTTGATCATGTTTCTAAGACTGCAGATATGTTTGGGTTCTCTGTGACGGCATGTGATATCAGCTCATTTCGTTTTCATATAATGCTCCTAGCATCTGCGTATATTAAACTAATTTCACTTTGCGATTTCTGAGTCTTGGAAATCGTTTGTGTCGGCCAAGACTATTGTCACTGGAATGTTTGTGTGAAACACTACTATTGATTTATGTGTGGTGGAGTGGAAATTAGAAGCCTCCTACCTTCATATAATCCGTGACCTCGACTTGACCTGTCCAGCCCTGTTCCCTTCCTCCCTTGTTTCCTGACTACCTGGGAAGTAACCATAGACTGCCTTTTTCTGCCATCCTACCTGTCTCATTCCCAACCTGCACTAGGAGACCTATCCTTCCATATTCCCTCACTCCCTTGTTTCCTGCCGTTATTTTGAAGTGACCTCTACAGTCTGGGAAGTGACCATTACCTGCCCGACTCTATCATCTTCCTTAATTTCCTCATTAACCTCCTACACCTGGTTTGTGACTTTTAGTTAACCAATCCTGCCATGTTTCGTATCATCTTGAATCCTTCTGTTACTTCTCCCATGTTCTGGGTACCTTACTAGTCTTTCTCTATCGAAAAAAAAAGATAGCCCAATATTTTCGTCTGTCACTCTGCTAAGGCGGGCTTTCCCGATTCCTTTCAAAGGGAGGCCATCCCTTGTAGCTAAGACCCCCATTCATTGATTAAAGAAGATATGGTGAAGTTTAGGGAAGATCATAGTATGAGAAAGGCAAGTGGTTGGGTAGGGACTGGGGAATCATTCAGTATGGGAAGATCAGGTATGGAGATGACATATTGATGCAGATTGAGGAGTAACCAAGTATGGAAAGACCAGGTGAATGGATGGGGACTGATAGATAGCTCACTGTGGGAGGCCGGATAAATGGGGATCTGGGAAGTAGCTCAGTATGGGAGACAAAGTGGATGAGGACTAGTGGTAAGTTCATTATGGGTATCTCAAGAGTGTGGGGACTGGAGGATGGGTGGCTAAGTACATGAGAAGGCTTCGTAGGTGGGTAGAGACGGGAATGGCTCAGAATGGAAAGGCCAGATGGTGAA
This sequence comes from Panulirus guttatus, assembly GCA_032361385.1. Lineage (NCBI taxonomy): Eukaryota > Metazoa > Arthropoda > Malacostraca > Decapoda > Palinuridae > Panulirus > Panulirus guttatus. The sequence goes on along the minus strand of JAUUDW010563639.1, from coordinate 10,328 downwards.
AAGTTTGGAGTAGCACAGTATAGAGGGTGTCCAGACAGGTGGGTAGGTGGGTAGTGATCGGGGAGTACAGTAACTCGGTGGGGGGTGACCAGGTTGGCTAGGGGAAGATTTATGGGAGGATTCGCTTATGGACTTCACAATGTGTAGTTTTGTTTCTCCTGGATGTACCAGAATTTGCACAGCGTCAGGTACACTTGCCTTCCTGTGTTTATCTTTTATGTCTCTAGTGTGCCTTTGGGATGTAAGTTTGTGGCTTTTTATGGTGCTATATCATTTTTCCCTTTGTCATCATATGACTAAGCTTCGCTCTTTCCAATACCACATTTGGAATTTCTTTCTGACTGTTCTTACCTGGAAGTCTCTTTCATAACTGGTAAGTTTGGATGTTTCCCCTCGTTCAAGGTTGTTGTGTTCAAAAAGTGTGACGTTGGAGACTAAACTTTGCATGGCAACGTTTGCGTAATTATTTCCTCGCTTATAGCTCATGCTCCCTTCTGGATGGGGGATGCCTGCACTGTAGGTTGTTTATATCGATGGTGACTGTCATTTGGAATACAACGGAATTACAAGTACAAAGGACTCCAAACATCAACAGACCAGTGGGTCTTTTCGAGGCTGTTTGTGACAGTGGAAGATATCAAAAGTTTACAGATTACTGTGGTCAGAGTAGAAAAGCAGACACATGATTCAAGAAAAAAACCTGTAAACTGTTAATGTGACTAAGGGGGCGAACTTAGGGTTAAATCGTGGACTTAAAGCGAAAAAGTATATTGTTAAACGTATTTATGGTACCAATTCAACCACTCTGATTGGTAAATCGTTCCATATGTTAACAATCCTGTTGAAGAAAAATTAACTCATTCTAGGTATAACTTTTTCCCGAGAGTTTGTGTCCATTACTTCGAGTGACTTGACAAATTAAGCCTAGAAGCGTGTAAGATCAAGGTTATCAAAGCCTTTCATGATTTTGGATACTTGTATTAGATCAACTCATGTTGTTCTTTCTGAACTAAGTAGAGTAAGTAGTTTAGTCGGTTGTCTGTAGGATTTGTTTCTAAGTCCAGGAATCATCTTAATAGTTTGACGCTGTACTCTCTCCATTTTGTCTGTCTTTTTTCAAGTAGGGTGATCAAAATTAAAAAAAAAAAAACAGTATTGAAGATGGGGACGCACCAGTGAATTGCAGAGACTGAAATGATTTCGAGAGCCTTTCCTATGAATCCAAGATTTGCTTTCGTTCTTTTTACTGCTTCTTTGCACTGCTTACTTGGCTTAAGGTCACCAGATATTATCACGCCCGTCTCTTCTTACTTACGTTTATAGTTTAAGAGAATTCATACCGAAGCTTACCTTCTCGTTTTCACTACCGACATGTAAAACTTTGCACTTATCGATATCAAAATTCACTCGTAACTTATGATCCCAGTTCATCAGTTGGTCTACGTTAATTTCAAGCTGCAGACTATCGTGTTCATTTGTAGATTTATTTTCCTGCCTGATATCATCTGTGAATTTTGATACCTTACATGGCTGTCCACTATCATTATCAGTAATATATATGAAAAAGAGAACAGGTCCCGAGACTGATCCCTGTGGCACACCACTTATTTCATCTATCCCTTCTGAGGCGTAACCACTAATCAATACTCTTTGTTTACGGCCAGTCAACCAGTTTTGTAACCAATAAAGTGCAATCCCATCCATATCATGTGACTTAACTTTTGCTAGTAACCTTTGATGTTAAACTTTATCGAATCCTTTTTTGAAAATCTAAGTACTTGACATCCTCTTCTCGACTTTTTCATCATACATATTGGTTATATCATAAAACAAATCAAGCAGATTCATCATACATGAAAGATTTCTTCGAAAACCATGCTGAGAATCGATATCAAGTGGCGTTCCCCTATATGGCTTAGAATTTTGTCCTGAATGATGGTGTCAGTTTTCCAGCTACAGACGTTTAGCTAATTGGACTTTGTTACTTTTTCTTTTTTTGAATATTGGTGTTACATAGGCAAACTTCCAATCATATGCAACTTTCCTCATAGCAGTTGGCTTACTCAGAAGAGCAGTCAAGGGTTATATTAATTCACTTTTCGCCTCTTTCGTAGTCCTCGTGTAAAACTTATCAGGGTCTGCTGTTTTGTTTACTTTCATTCTGTTTATTGTTGATAGTATGTCTTTATGTCAATATGCTGCAAAATATTCTCCTCTCCTATCAGTGACACTAGATTCGGGACATGAGTTGTCTTCAGTTGTAAATAGAGATAAAAAAAAAATAGATAATTCAAAATCTTTGTCAAACCTTTTTTGTCTTTAACCAAGACAGCGTTTTCCCTAATTCACTGACCAGTTGACTTGGTGATGACTTACGTCTAACATGGCGATAATACTTCTTAGGATTTCTTTTGGTATTTTCCGTGATATATGCTCCATGCTAACGTTTACTTTGTCGTATAAATAACATAGTTCCTCAACGCAAATTTACATAATTTACTCACGTTAGCTATTGGTCACTTTGAGTTTCTCATGTACTACTGTCTTAGACAACAGGGTATTTTGTTATTTTATCGCTCAACCATATTTGCTTCGTTTTAGAAAAAGATCTACTACGCACTGTTACCTCTACCGCGCTCACAATTTTACTGAAGCATGTCCAAGGTACCTTCATATCTTTTTCATTGACCGCATCCTACCAAATTTGCTTGTCAAGATCAGTGCGAATATCAATGCGAAGATCAGTGTTTCTAATCAGTGGAAATTCTTGTGATGTTACTGTGTCTTATGGCTCTTGTGTCGCTTTGCTGGTAACGGAAAGTGATGTCTGTCTGTAGCAGTTCATAATGGTGGCCGCTCGTACACATCTTCTTTAAAGTCTTACGTATATCCAATTGTATTTAAAGAGCAGTATATTCGAAGACTTCTGGGGAATGCAATTTTTTCTGTAACTTTTGCGATTTTGCTGTTACCTGTCCGAAAACCATATTGAGTGTGGGTACTGAGGTTGTCTTCTGCATGTCATTTTAATGTTAGATTTATTATTTTTTCGATATTTTACTTGGTACTTCGAAGACCAAAATGGGTCAATATCTGGAATTCCTGGTTTTGGCATCATTGCTATCATGGCAATCCTGAATTTCAGGGGTAAATACTTGAGTCGAATATTGTGTTGCAGATGATGGGACGGTAATGAAGGCATTCTTGGGTTAATGTACCAGTTTGTTTCTTGTTAATTAGATTTCCCTGAGGGTATGTTACCGTTTTCAAGAGAGCTGTCCGTAGCCCTGACTCTTATATTCTCACTGAGAGGAAAGTGGTAGGGAACACTCGTGCTTGGTACGGAACCGTTCTAGTGTGGTTCTCAGCCAGCCAGTCGAGGATTCACCACTGTCTTGCTTTGATTATGGTTCTCGTTTTCATTAGGTCTGATCCTGCGCAGAAACTTCCATGAGTTCCCGAACCCGCCCACCATGCGATAGGCTTATTTACCTTGCCACTCTAGACTTTCAGGTATTTAACAGCGCCTTGGGTGTTCTCCCTTAGTCATCAAACTCGTTGCCAGATTCTGTTTCGGTTCTCTCTGTTTTTGTCGTGGAGCTTTATCCATCTTTTCCATTGTTTATTGTTCTCAATATCTGCCTCCTCTGTTCGAGTCTGTTAGAGGTCTTTACACTATCATATGGCATATGGCCAGCTGTGGTTGTGCATGTAAGCTGGTATGTTCGTGAGGCGTTGTCTGGATTCTGTAACTTTCCAAGTCGGAGGCTGGTATGGCAGTGTATAGTACCTAGAGGTGGGGATCGCTGTTGACTAAGATCTCTCGACTGTTGCATATGTTTCTTTTTAGGTCTATGCTAGTGTGTTCTCATTCTATGAATTCTTAAAACCTGTTTCGGTCCCTGTTTTTGGACGCTATTTCTATCGTATGGACGGGAATTGGTGAGGTTATCCCTGTATGATGTAGACGTTGTGATGCGTTCATGTATTTCCAAGGTCTCCGTCAGGGACAGTAAGTGTTGAGGGATCCATCAGGGTGGGGAAGTTGGTCCCAGATGTTGTAAGCCACGATGGTTTATAATTAAAGGTTGTTGTGGAGTCCGAGGTTGGTATGTCTGGCGATAAGATCACATACAGTATATGCTGGGTCACGTATCCTGGCATTATGAACCTTCCTCGACGTGGCGGTATGTAGGTACAAGCGACATTGACAAATCCTTGCCGGATCATGAAACGAATAAGAGTTATGTCCGAGTACTGGAAATCGTTAGATATTTTGCACTTGCATGGATCTAGCTGCTATTGGTGTGTTGATGGAATCCGGAATCTTTAAGGTGTGATGAAGAGGAAGGCCTTATGTACTGGTATGGGTGATATACTCTTGCACATATGCATTTATAAGATCGCACTCTTTTGATCCGTGTTGCACATAATGAGACATAACCCATTGTCTTGTGAGGCGTTGGGTGAATATTACCTCGATTTTCTTCGAAAGCTTTCCTCCTTGCTGTTTTCACTTCTATGTCTTGGTGCAGTGGGGCCTGCTGTTGTATGTATGTGTTCAGGCTCAGACTTTTCTTTGAAGTTAGAGTTTTAAATCTTGTTTTGTTGCAGTTTCTGTCTTATGTTTATTTGCCTTATGTGGACGGTTGTAGCAGCAATAAGCTATATCCTTGATGTTGGAAAAATTGCTCATTGAGAGATCTTTCTCAATATCACTCTGGGTGAGATTTCATCCTTCTTACTGTACAGTAGTCATGCAGCGGCTGTTCAGTATGGGACAGAGTTAAGGGCGGCGTCTGTCTTTCGAAGTACGTTGTCTGTTACATTAACTGGTGAGTTGTCTTCGTCTAGTGGGTTGTTCAGCGTTTAGTGGCTACTGCTTGAGCTTGTCCTCTTGATACAGCATATGTCATAAGCGCGGTTATAGTGATTACCCTTTGTTACCTTTTATTGCATTGTTTCTCTGCCTCGGGTTATTTATGGTGACTTGAGATGTCTGGGCGTTAATGGTGATCTTGTTTTCACGTTTTGTTTTGATCGCTGCCATCCTCGCCTTACAGCTCATGTCGGTGGCGGGTTGAGGGGTCGACGTAGTTCTCTCACCTTATTCTCATCGCTATCCACGTGCAGCTTTCCTCTGAGCACGGAGAGCAGACTTTGGCCTTCGGTAGCGGTGTTTTGATCATTGTTGTTTTACTTTATGGCTTCTCAAGCCTGTTCTCACTGGAACGAATTTTTCAGGTTCACTTTGGTAGGTATTTGTATGCAGATTACTACTTTCAGGTGCTACTGGAAGGTCTTGTGGGCCAATCCGGTTGTGTTAAATTGGATATCGTGCATGTCAACCTTGGGAGTCCGAATGTGTGAGTGATGATGGTCCACAGGTGGTCTCGTTCTATATTACTTCCTGTTGTGATCTGGGTTGTGGTCTTGTAAGCTTCAGATATTCTTGTCCATGGTGGTACAGCGACATCTCACTTCTGGATATCTCAGCGTGGTTACTGTAGAAGTATGACCTTGGTCTAGCGAAACAGACTGTGATGTACAGATTTAAACCACCACACCTCCCAAAGATGTCGGCAGCGAAGATACTTTTGTTTACTGGAAGTTCCGGTATCGTCATTCTTATATCGGGGAATCCCTTGTCGTCGCCATGGTTGTAATACGGGCGTTTCGCGCTTTCCTTTTGACCTGTTTGGGCTACGAAGTGTTCTTAACGTAGGCATAATGGCTTCTACGGCGGCAGGAGTGCCGGGGTTGCTGAGACTCCTCTGCGGTATGTGGAGGGCGTCCATACCCGAGGGGCTGACGATCAGCCTTACGTAGAAGGTACTGGCAAGAAGTCAGGAAGAGTAACCGAGGGACAAGGTAACAGGGCGTAGGGCATGAGGGAGGAACACGTGCCCGCGCCGCTGGGCGGAGGGCGCCGCGGCGGCGGCGAGGCACGTCCGCCCGCGACGCTGCTGCTGGCCCCCCGGCCCGGGTCGTCTCCCAGGCGGGCAGTGGCTCAAGCTAAGACGCACCCACGAATTTTTCTCCCCAAGCTCACAAGTGCGACGAGTCTGGGCAGTGTTCTCCGTCTACACATTCATGACTGGATGTTGCCATAACATTTATTTTGCTGTGTTAACCTGAGTTTTTTTTTTGCATTAGGATATCGTAAGCCCTAAGACAACTGTAAGCCCTAGGACAATGATAAGCCCTGTAACACAATCATTCAGTAATCCCAGTAAAACAGTTGTAAGCCCTATCCATTCAAGAGCCCTATAAAGTAGTTGTAAACCTAGGCCAATTGTATGCCCTAAACGACGATTATAAGCCCTATAGGACAGTTAGGAGCGATATAGAACAAGTGTTAATCCTAGGACAGTTATAAGCCCTATAGGACAAGTGTAAGCCCTATAGGACATCTGTAAGCCCTATAGGATATGTATGAGTCATAGGACAAAAGTATGCCTTATAGGACAGTTATAAGCCCTATCGGACTGCTGTAAGCCCTAGGACAACTGTATGCCCTATAAGAAAATTATAAGCCCTATAGGGCAAGTGTAAGCCCTAGGACAGTTGTAAGCCTATTATGACAAATATAAGCCTTATAGGGCAATTAGAAGCCTTAAGACAATTGTAAGCTCTAGGACAACTAAAAAACCGTAGGATGATCCAAAGTATGTTATTATGATGGACATTGATCCAAGGGAAATTATTGGGATGGAGAGTGATCCTAGGAAGGTTATGGCGATGGAGAGTGATCCAGGAAAGATGCTGGTGATGGAGAGTGATCCAAAGGTTTCAGTTATGGAGAGTGATTCAAGGAAGGTCATAGTGATGGAGAGTGATCTAAGGAAGATTATAGTTATGGGAAGTGATCCAGGGAAGGTTGTGATGATGGAGAGTGATCCAGGGAAGGGTTTGGTGATGGAGAATGATCCAAGGAAGATTATTGTGATGGAGAGTGATCCCAGGAATGTTATGGTGATGGAGAGTGATCCATGGAAGGTTATGGTGATGGAGAGAGATCCAAGGAAGGTTATTGTGATGGATAGTGATCTAGGTAAAGTTATGGAGATGGAGAGTGATCCAGGAAAGGTTTTGGTGATGGAGAATGATCTAGGGAAGGTTTTGATGATGGAGAGTGATTCAATGAAGGTTATGGTGATGGAGAGTGATCCAGGGAAGGTTTTGGTGATGGAGAGTGATCCAAAACTCAACACACGAGCTATTCCAAAAATTAGCACGCAAACCTCTCCAAAATTTAACAAGCAAACTTCTTCAAAACTCTACACACGATCGTCTCCAGAATTTAACACACGTCCCCTCCAAAATTCAAAATACGAGCTTCTCCAGCTTCTCCAAAACTCAGCACACGAGCCTCTCCAAAACTTAACACGCATACGTCTCGAAAACTTAAAACACTATACTTCCCTAAACGTTACGCTGAAGCCCCTCCAAAATTTAACACGTACGAGCTTTTCCAAAATTTATCTTGCACGAGTTTCTCAAAAACTTGACATGCACGAGCCTTTTCAAAATTTAACACTCACGAGCCTCACCAAAATTTAACACGCGCGAGCTTTTATAAAATTCACCATGAATGAACCTCTCCAAATCTTAACACGCACGAGCATCTCCAAAACTTGAAAGACGATGATAATGAGCTGTGAGGTCCTACAGAAGTTGCCAGTGCCTTGATGATTGGTTCCACTGGCACCCTGGTCGATCAGTTACCTCAGCTTATTAGAAAGGGAGTTCAGTCTGCATTTATCCCCGTTTTCTTTGTCCTTTCCTCTGCCACAGAGACAGGTTGACAGAAAGTCGTCTTAGGACTTCGGAAAGAGATCTGACTTGAGTGCGTCTCCCGTCTACACCTTTTTTTTATGTTGAAGGTGATGGAAAAAGAAAAGACAAAGGAAAGTATTTATGAATTTTTGAGGAAGTGAAAGACCTGTCCTTTGAAATGAGTCAGGTCATAGGTATTAGGAAAGATATGGAAAGGTAGAGAGTCCCAAAGCTTCGACGTCAAAGGAGAGAAGCAGGTATCAAAACGGCCCACCCATGAGTTGCCGATGGCCAGACAATAGTCATGTGACGCAGCAGCTTGCCGTGTATTTCGTGGTCTAGCTAGTGGTGGGGACGCGCAAGTGACCAGCTCTCGGGAGCAAAGATCAAAGTAATACCTATAGAAGGGCCTATGTGGGCACCATGGATGCTCCTTATCTACGTAAGGATACAATGGTTACAGTTTTGTCCAGGCCTGATTGCGTTTAGTACTGAACACCTCATGACATTACGCAGTTCATATGGCAATTTTTCAAGATGTGATTTCACACTGAACATACTCCTTTTTTTAGCATCCGCATATTTCACATGTTTTTAACATTATACGCACCTACATGGGCAGATGGGGACTGGCAAAGCTTTTCTCATATAGCAATGTAAAAGTCAGGTGTTGGTGACCAGTAGTCGTTCTGTGTCCATTCTCTCTGTTCGTAATATAATTCGTCGTATATGATTGCCATCGCATTATCTTGAGGTCAGCCACTTGCTTGTCAAACACCGCAAAAATGCACGGGTGCAGGAGAGCTGAAGATCCACAACGCCGCATCGTACACTTTTAAGTGGCCACATACGTAAGGCTTTATTGAACCGAAGATTCCTTCTTGTTTTACTCATGAAATTCTTTTGCCTGATTAAATTGGTGGTCACGGGACATAATCCCTTTCGCCTGTGATATACCCTTAGTTTGGGATCGATATTGGGGTTCTTTTCTGTCCTGTTATATGTAAACGACACTGCCGGATCCCGTCAGCTGGTCGGACCCAGCCATTTCATCGTTGACATGTCTCATGACTCATCCTGTCTGTGACCTGGACCCTCCCCCCCCCTCGGTGCTCACGTCACAACACAGCTGAACACTTGTTGCCAGTAGTCTGCCACACTCCGGCTGTCTAGAAATATTACAAAGACATATCGCGCGTGAGAATCCTTAGATGACACCAATAATTCTCGTTGGACACACTCTAGATCGGGTTACTAACTGACAAATTCGTCGGCTTGTGCATTCGTATGGTGCGAACTGTATCACTCACAGCCTTCTGACAGACCATTCTTCTTACAAACAAGTAGTTGCAGCCGTCACACCAGCCCGTCCTTTCTCACACGCAGGGCAAATATATAAATGAATTTCTTGGCACTGAATCGGATATTCAAATATCTATCATCCTTTTGCGGCAAAGGGGAGAAAATAAATGTCCCGCACTAACCAAGCACAACAGTGGAAACTGTAGACAAAATTATGAGACATGAGTCGCAAGAGCATTTTATATGGTCTGCGTGACCAGCAGCGAGGCTGGGGCTCCCACACCAGCCCCTCCTGCCCTGGGACACTCAGAGGGAACACGTAACAAGCCTTCCTCCCCCGGGACAGCCAGTCCAGTTGTGTGGAGGATACGAGGCCGGTGTGTGATTTCGAATCTGCTTATAGGGAAAGTATCCCTCATTACGACCCTCACCTAAGCGCCATTAATGTCCGTTCAATCACCACATAAATCGTATAATCGTCGTCCACTGCACCGCCACTGGCTCTGAGGTCTCTGCCATCTAACCAGTTCCTTATCGCCAGGTTATCTGTGGCTTTTCTCGGACGTTTATCCTTCAGATAGATCGTAGACCCAAATGCTTATGTCTGAAGTCAGCCAGAATACCTTGGCCCAATATTTTTGACCTATATTTATAGGATCGTGAGCTTGCGTTATCAGAATGTTTTCGACGCAGAACTGTAAGTTATACTGACCACTGTAAGTTATACTGTATAATTTCCTCATTCAAGTTTTATTGATGATTGTAGGTTTTGCTCTCGTAATTCACCATGCATGACTGACGAATGTGACTCCCGTTAGAAATCCTCAGTGCATAATGCTGGCCCAGTCTTTCTAAGCCATACCCTTAGGACTGTGCGTGTGTACCTACCTATATGCTTACTTATTGTCTTGATGGCCTGAAGAATGCTATCACACACACACACACACACACACACACACACACACACACACACACACAGTGTCATGTCTTCCCAAGGTTCCATACTCGGCAAAACCTTTCAAAAATCCCTAGAATCAGAACGTGTGGAGTGTAAGGTTTTGGTCAGAGGAATGCAAGTAATGTTATACATGTTTAGGTTACACGTGTTTTGGTTAGGTTTAGGTGATTTATACAATGTTTGATGACCTGGGTTTATGTCCGAGTTTTATAGTGTTGGGATTGTGTTTTTTGGGGGGGAACTCTGTCCCTTCGGGATAGTCTCGTACTGGGACTATCATATTTGGAGA